>VZRV01006246.1:71777-222372 GCA_013398115.1 Falcunculus frontatus | reverse complement strand
CCCCCCCCCCCCCCCCACTTAAAGATAGGCAGAAGGTCATTTAGTAGTATGTCCTGCAGGTGTGGTAGCAATAGCATAGCAGAGTCCTGTGTGTCATTTTAAGCTGCACAGTTACTATATGCTTGGTTCTTATTTTAAAATGTACTACAGACCCGCTGAAGGGTCACAACTGAGCTGGATTCAAATAAGCAGGACAATTTTCACCAGTGCTGTTCTGCCCTGAATCATATAATGCATAATTTTTGGGTTTCAGATTAGGAAGAATGGAGTTACAGATCACAACAGAAAAATGTTTTATTCAGTCATATGTTTGTCTAAGGGAAAATAACTTCAAAAAAAAAAAAAAGTACTAATGCACTTCCAACATGTAAAGAATCTTATTTTATGTGTACCAGTTCCCCATGCAGCACACACAACTCACCAACCCACATCTCTACACCAAGGTAGTGAGCTTGCAGTGACTCCTGTGTCATGTCTCCACCACCCTGAATTATGCTGCTATTTGAACTCCTTTTCTGAATTGTTAGGTTCATAGCACAAGTAAATTCAAGATGGTATGATTTAATTTGATCAGCTCATGAAAATATATTTGCACCATGTTCCACTTAATGGCCTGCAAATGTTTACTAAAACTTTAGGAAAGAGGATGAGAAAGGAAAGAGAGATTTTTTATGAGGTCAGTCTTTTTTCTCTTTACTGAGTCTCCTCACTACAACCCCCAAAATAGCCTGAATTTAACTAATTCCCTTTTTCTGTCATCCTAGAGAGCTGTTTCTGAGAAAATGCCCTTTGCTGCTCTTAATGTGCTTGACAATTGAAAGAAGCTTCAATCTACAGTTGAGAAATACAAAGCTGTTGATCGAAATGTTAGTCTTAAAGTTGTAGTAACTTCAACATATTGAGTAATAAGCAAACGTTGTTTTCGACTATTAGTCTCTATGTAGTTACTGCTATTATTTAAAGTAGTTTGATAATCATCAGTCATAGGAACTCTGCTTGAAATCATATGATAAAATTATTTCCTTCCCTTGATTGCTGCTGTTACCACCTATTAAAGCAAATAACTCTGAGGGATTGCAACTTTTAATTTTTCATGGTTCTTTACACTTCCCTTACATATGTAAACCAGGCCTTATTCATTGTTTTGAGGTCCCAGATTCATCTAAACCTGTGAGGAGGAGCCAGCCCTGGATCAATATCTGGTTACTGAATTATTGAGATGTCAAGAATTGCCTTGCCTTCTGAAGCTGGCTGCTTCTAGGGAAACTTCACTCAACTGGGGCCCCTCAGAGATTGCTCTTATGTGTGGTGAATTTGCTCGCTGTTGAACAGCCTTCCCTTGGATTCCACAATTGAAAGAGAATAAATCTAGATCTTCTGTGGAATTGACTGACATTTTTAGTAAGACTGTCTGCAAAGTCTTTGGGTTGGAGCTGCTTTTCCTAGCCAGGACATACTTTTGCAAATGCAGATGTACCCTGATTTGACCACTCATGGTTTGCTTGATTAGTCACTCATCAATAGGCAATGTATTATTTAGGTACAAAAATAGCTTCTATACTGTTTTTTCCTGCAGTTCTTCAGTTTTGTTCTTTGCATGGAATATATACACATTGGTGCAAAAATATGTTGTAAAATGTCTGTATATTCTTTGTTTAAATCTTGTTGTTTTCATACTTTTTGAGTACTTCCGAAACATAATAATTTTAGTATAGTTTTTTTCTTCAAAGTACTAATTTTGACTTGTGAGGATTTTACATGATGTTGTCCATGTAGCTTAGTTAATCAGATTCATTCAGTGATACAAGTTGCAAATACTTCCAGTTTAATTCCACTCCTCTTTTTTTTTTTTCTGTCCTGTTTGATGACTCCAGAAAGAGTATAGATATGGTAGTATTGAGTATTATGTATGAAGATAACTATAAATAGTTAATATAGGCTCTATTTCCGCAGCGTTTGACATAGCAATGCATTACACAATTATCTTAAACATTTAGCAAACTCTGAGTTTCATAAAATTGACAGTTTGGACAGTTTATAATGTTTTGTTTGAGAAATTGTGGAACTTGTCAAGTTTCACAAAAGCTGGAAAGTGTAATTTCCTGAGAGGCCTTGTTTCATGAAACTTAACAGTAATGGTGATTTTGCTAAACAAAGAGTTTAAGATGCTTCTGATCTGCTGGCAATTTTTAGATGATTAGTTTCTGTGTTTCACCCACGTTAGGAAGTGGCATGACAAGGATCAGTGGCTGGGATTTGAATGCAGAACAATTCATCTTAGAGATGGGAATGTAGTTTTTAAGAGTGGATGGTCTTAACTGGTAACAGATTTTCAAGGCGAGTGGTGAATTCTGATGTCTTCAAGAAGAGATATTTTACTAACCTCCCCCTCCCCTCTGTGAAACTACATCCAACACAAAGTTACTGAATGGAATCCTATGTTCTCTTAATACAGAAGATCAAGCTAAATCATTACAAATGTCTCTTTTGGCCTTGAAATCTATGGAGCAGGAATTTGTAGAAACTCTTAACTATTACTTATTTTGCATGCTACTAGAAACAGCAGCAAAGCTCTCCTGGAAACTTAGTGAGAAAAAACTGAAAAGAGAGTATATCATTTGCGGAAAATTCTTATCAGTGCTATTCTTCCAAATTGTATATTTAAGAAACAATCCTTACTCCTCCCTGACCCTCCTCCAAGATCCTTATGGAAATTAAGAAGTGCTATTGTGAAAGTCATAGAAGGACCTTTAAATCTCATTGCTGAGAAGCCAAGAATTCGAAGATGATAAAATGAAACCTGAATGGTACAGAACTCAAAACCTGTGGATTGTTACAGCTTTTCATATAGTCACTAGTTATTATTTGTTTAGTATTTCAGCATACAATCTTATCCCTCTCCCACCTACACACATTCTTGTAAAGTATATCTTTCTAATCTTACTGTTCTCTTAACATTTTTCACCTCAGGGAACTTTTTTACAAAGAATTCCATAAGTAAGCAGCACTTTGAAAAAAACAACCAAAAAGAACACAGAAACCTAACAAATTTGACCAAATTGATTTTTAAAACCTTTTGTATTTAATAGTTAGAAACCCCTTAAATTTGCCAAATTTTATTTCTTTTTTATGTTTAAAACTCCATACTGTGTCAGATACTCCTTAAAATAATATTTCATATAAATGTAGGTGACAATATTTTTATAGAATTCTATTGTTTATCCTGTTGTTCTTAGCTAGATCAGGGTTATTCTGACATAATCAAGTGAAATAACTCCATCCTTATGTAAACGAAAGTAGAACCAGACTAGCCAGATTTCTACCCCTTTTCTTGACAAAATTATTCCCACAGAGGTTATCCAACACATGTCCTGCCTGATTAGTGTCTTGCTTGGAAGAGTTCAGCAGACCAGAGACAGATGTCACGTTCATCACACTGCTGGCTTCTCTGTGGAGGTGCTGTCACATGATACCAAATGTGGGGATATGGATGACCTTCTGCTCTGGTTATGGGATGTCTTTCTTTCCTGTTTCACTCCTGTTTGTTTCCCCATATAGTGCTGAGGTTGCTTTGCTGAGTAGCATGGCTCATGGTTAAGTCTTGACTTTCAAATTCTTGACATGCCTGAACTGGCTTTCCACCTGAAAAAAAGCAGGTATTCCTCCTTCAGTGCTTAGCTGTGCATAAATAATTCTTAAACCTGACCATTGCTTATAAACACTGATATCCAGTCAGCTACACTGAGGGGAGACAGAGCATACTGTTTCAAGTAGCAGTCAGTTTTAAAATATATAAAAAAGACCCATTTCTTCTGCATCAGAAAGGCTCAAATTTTTGATGAAAAGTAATTATTTGGAGGGGAAAGGTGATCAAGAGATATTTTCACTCTTCTACAGAACACTTTTTAGGTCAGCTTTTAGTTCTCACTGATCACAGTATCTGAAACTACAGCTCTCAGGCCCAACCCACCTTTCCAGTATAGAACTGATAAGAGATTGTCAAGAAGCTGATAAACACAAGCTTAATGATTAAGAGTAAAATAAAGTATATGGGGTGGGCTTTCAGTGCAAGGTGGTATCCATGAGTAAATGCAGATTTCCCTCCTTTTTTTTTTAAAGTATCTCTTTCTCTGGGCTTCTTTTAAAATCCTTCAGTTACTTATTCAGTTTAGTAGTCCTTGCCTTATTTCTTGCTAAGATACAAAAAAAAAAAAAAATTCTTTTCCCCTCCATAAATGCATTACCTCTGAGAATTCCCCTTTGGGCAATGTTGTTCAGCTTCATTCCAAAATACAAGGTCGTGTAAATGGCTAAATGGCATAGAATAGGATACACAGGAGGAACAAAGGCATGATTAATTGCCTGTGCTAGGATATTTGTTTTACTTCAAGCTAGCTACGTATCTTAGAGCAGCAGAAGCCACGGCATGAATTCTAACATATGTTCATCCAGGCACAAACTTTCAGTGCATTCTGGCTATATGTGCTAAATAAATAGCAAGCATTGCTAAAACCCACATTTCAGTCTCTTAATTGCTAATGTTTGGGTGCTAGCTAGATCAAACTAGCACAGGTACACTGTAGTCTTGCTAGTTTCTTAATTTTTCTCAAGATTTAACCAAATTTGGAGGGAGCTTGTAGCATACTTCCCTGGGCACTTTTAGTTTGTGGGTTTTTAAATGCAAGATCTAAGGAGCCATATATTTTTGTAGTCTGTTAATTTGTTGCATTTTAACAAAAAAAATATATTCTCAATGTATAGACAAATTTTGCTCTTACAAATTCAGAAGGAAAATAAAAAGGGTGGGAGTCATATGTTTTAACAAAGATGTCCAAATGTATGGTTGCAAATCTAATGGTAATTTTGGGATCCCTTTATAGTTAATGGAGTTGTTAAGCTGGTTAAATAAGGGTGATTCATCTCAGTCTAAGAAACAAGCTAATAGATTAGTTGAATTGCTCTCCTGAGGGGCTGATTTGTCCATTTATTTCATGGTACATCTTGGCTACTAGTGGAAATTGGAAAAAAAATGTTGCATCTATGTACATAGTTCCGTAAATCCCACATATAGTTTTATTTGCTGAAATTAATGTTGTGGAAAAATGTAGTTGTCAATCATATTTAAAAATGTTTATGCAGCAATTTCAGTGCATTTGTTTAATGTTTACCTATGTATTGCTCAGAAAACCTAAATTTATGTTTAGTATTTTGCTTTTCCCGGAGCTTGGAGATGGTTCATGATTTTACTTTATTTCTTTATAAACTTAATTACTGCAAAATATGCAGTAGATGCTGGGAACAGTTTTAATGAGTTAAGGAAATTAATAAAAGTAAGATTATGTTATCTTTTTCTTCACTGTAAATTTGGCAACCCCGTTTCATTTGCAGTGGCCATTCCTTTTATCTAAATAGTTGGGAAAGAAAACAGAGATAATTTTTGATGAAATGAAATACCAAGAAGTTGTGATTCAGATTAAAAAAAAATGCTTAGAAGTGCAAGGAAAATTTTTATCTTATACGTATAATCCTTTAATGCATGTAATGATTAGAGCAAACAGGGAGTTGAGCACTGGACTAAAAAATTGAAAGCAAAATACTGCAAATACTTCTTTGTGAATGTTTGTCTACATTTTCCTAAATATTATGTGAGTATAGAGTGTCCTGATCATATGTGTTTATATGCATATGCATACAAAAAATGCAATGAAAATATAAGCTGTGAAGTTAAAGAAACACATATCGAATATTCTGAATATTGTCAGCTTTTAAGAGCATAATAAATAATATGAGTAGAAAAGAATCTGGTACTTTTCAGTTCTGTTTGTGTCTCTAAGTGGAGAAAGGATGGCTTTGAAATGAAGTTGCTAAAATAGATTTTATTCCTAATTTTTCACACTCGATATGTGACTTCATACAAGCCATAGAATCATGAAATAACAAAGGTTTGGAGCTGTCTCTGGAGATTGTTTAGTCTGATACCCTGTGCAGAGCAGAATCAATTAGAGCAGATTGTCCAGGAATGAATCCAGTCAGGTTGCAATTATCTCCAGGGCTGGAGACTTCCACACCTCCTCTGAACAATGTGATACAAAGCTTGGACACCCTTACCATAAAGAAGTGTTACTGTCATGTTTGAATGCATCTTGTAATTCAATTTGTCCCCATTTTTTCTTGTCCTGTCTCTGGGCACCTCTGAGAAGAGCCCGACTCCCTCCCATTACACCTTCCCATCAGGTACTTTTTTATATGCATTGTTAAGTTTCCCACCTGAGCCTTCTCTTCCCCAGGCTGAACAATAACAAGTCTCTCAATCTCTCCTTGCAAGTTAGGTGCTCCAGGTCCTTAATCACCTCTGTGGCCTTTCTTGCTCCAGTATGTCCATATCCCTCGTGTGTTGGTCTCAGTACTGGGCCCAACACTGCATGTGTGTGACTTCATGAGTAGAAAGGAAGGATCATGTACTTCAACCTGCTTGCAAGTCACCCTAACAGAGCCCGGAATGCTGATTATGTTCATACTTTCATGTATCAAACTAGATAAGTCCAGGGTTTGTATTGTGGCAGTAAGAAAAACATCTCTTCCCCATTACTTCATTCCTCTGTGGAGAAAGAAAACTCTAGTATTTGAGTGTATAAACTACCACAAATGTGAGTGGCTTGCAAATTTTATATGCAAGGAGCATTTCCAAATTAGTGTGAATCACTGATAGCTGAGATAGGGCTAGATACTGTTTTCGGCGTTCCACATGAAAATGGAGCATGGTTAGAAACCACCAACTGTAAGTAGAACTCTTAAGTACATCTCGTAGTAGGATTCTGGGGAAATCACATAAAAGGCTTCGTCAGCAGCTCGCAAAATCTATTACCATTTATTACCTTGGCTCATGGCAAAACAGCTGCAAGCTGTTGTTTTCTCTCTTCCTTCTCTGCGTGAGTGTTACAGACTGGAACATAGACGTATCCACAATGGCTGGTAAAATTAGAAGAGTCAGAGTTGGGAGGCAAACTCAAAAGTGTTAATTTTTCTTTCAATTTAACTATCTAAAATTGGGGGTCTCTAAAAGAATCATGTAAGAAGGAGGTATGAAAGGATATTCTGAAAGTGCCTGAACTATGATAAAAGTGTACTGCTTTATAGCTGGAATTAATTCCATCCCTAATTTTTAATTTAAATTAATGAATGAGATGGTGTTTGGGCGAGAGGAGTAGGAGGGGCAAGGGAATCCAAAATCCTTACCACCTGGTTCTTAACACTAAATGTGATTCCTCCAGAGCTTTACTGAGGAAATGTAGGTGCCTCTAGAGGACATTTTAGGTCTTATGCAGGCCAAGTAGCCTTCTGGAGTTAGTTAATTCTCTCCATCGTGTGTTTAGAGAGTACAGTGGTTCCTCCCTTAAAATGTGGTTCAATGATAGAGTCAAATTTGACTTGATGACTTGCTGCTGCCGAGCAGCAATATCCCCTTCTCCCTACCTCATCCTTTCCTATCTCACCAGTTTATAGCATGCTACGTTGACTCAACTAACTGTGCTGGCAGAAATCCAGTGGGGTTTTAGGCCAAGTCAGTGGTACGGTGCTGAATTGGTTTACCAAGCAGGCAGGGACGAGCAGCAGGGAGACCATACATCTAGGAATGCGGGGACCAGAGGAGATGAGACGGAAATGGAATCTCCTCAGCTGAGGGCTTGGGGTGCTGTATTGGTTCAGCTCAGTTGTCCAGCTATGCTGCTTCCCAGTCAGTTCAGATGGGGCTTCTCAGGCTGCTTGAGGCAACAGGAAACTGTGCTGCCTGCCACAGGGGGAGTCCCACCTCCTCATTTCATCTGGCCGTACCTGTTCTCTCTCTGTGTGAGCTGAAGTGACGGTGCAGCCACGTGCAGAAGCATGGATTCCCCCTGTCTACAGCATCCCATAATTAATCACTCTAAAACCATCTTAGAAACACCTTCTTGGGCTCCTCAGGCTAAGAAGATTTAATCGATGAATGAACAAACAGCTCTCTAGCTACTGTTTTAAAAATAGTAACACATATTTTGCTGACTAGTGGCATAACAATAGAGAAGACAGTTTATAAAAGGAGTCCATTTAATTTGTACAATGACATTCCAGCATGACATCTCCATTAGCAACTTAGGCAAATTTTTCTTGGAGGTTTGAATATGCTGAAAGAGACTGTATATTTTGTAATAATCATCTAAACATTAAAAAGAAGGAAATAATGAATTAAAAAATAAGGTGAAAAATTATATACATATCTGTGCTATTTAGGAGAAAAAAACCTAAATCTGTACATGAGAAGAAAACATAGGTGTAGCATTACAAGCATTATAAAGTAGAGAAAGTTTTATGTCTTGTAATTAACAATATTCTAATAATTTTTATTAAATGTGTAAATAATTTTAATTGTTCAATAAGGGAAGCTCTCCTATTTCATTTAGAATGTTCCACCAATGTTGGCAATGGAATTAGCTTGGAATTGAGGTAACAAGTGATGAAAACATAGCTTAATTGCTCTTGTGGAAGGCACATTGTGCTGCAAGTTGATTATCACTAGATCAAAAGTGGGTTAAACATTTTAAGTACATTACACAAGATGGTGGTTTGTGTGTTGTAGGAGGCATGCAGTTAGATCATTGAAATCATGGGTTGTGCACCTATGTGTATTGGGATTATAATCTTATAAAACTTGTTCTGTAGAGAGATCCAGCTGGCTACGTTTTGTTTTTTACCATAATGAATGGCATTTGATGGCAAATATTTGATTAACAAGTTAAATGTGGCATTCATGCGGTGAATATATCATCAGAACAGTCTTTTGAGATGGCAAAGCATGCAAGGAGTAGTGAACCAAATCTTTAAGCAAATGCTTTAGTGTTTCATAGAATCATAGAACAGTCAATGTTGGAAGAGAATTTTAAGGTCATTAAGTCCACCCATCAACCCAGCAGTACCACCGAAACCTCTAAACCACTGAACCCTATCACCCAGAATTGAGTAAAAGCTAATGGAGAACCACCAGGATTTTTCAAAAGTAGGTTGTTTTTTGTTTCTTTTTTAAAAAGAAATCAAACAAACAAACAAACAACCCCCACAAAATGCATCCTCTTAATTTTAAGGGAAGAGGCCATATGATTTCCAGAATTCATACATGTTCTCTATTGCTTTGGGTAAGTAGTTCTTGGTAGTTTTCACATCAAGACAAGGTAATCTCCCACCTCGTAGTGAGTCAGTGGCTTTCAGGTGCTGGGGATGAAGGCAGGAGCCCATGCTTGCAAGCCTATAAGAAAGAAGGGCTTCTTCAGAAATCAGCTGAGAGTACTCAGCTTCTGCCTTGAGTTTGCACTAAAGAGGCCTTTCTCTCCTTGCAAGGATTTCAGGGGGAGTTAAGGAGGCAGGTCCAGACAATAGCCAGAGATATTGCTATAATAAAACAAGAAATTGCAGCATGTTTGTTCAGACACGCAGTGTCTGTAGAGATGCCAGCTATCCCCTTTGCGTAACAAAGGCAGTGTTGCCTCCGGAGATTTCTTTCTGAAGACATCTCTGTTTAGAGACAGTGCATGCACATGCATGCCAAATTTCCTTTCTGTGTTAGTGCTTGGTGTTGCTTTTTTTTTTAATCTAACATAGTGTCATACTGTACAGCAAATCACTGTGTTTTATATTTTCATATGCAACCGTGATGAGGTGTTTCAAATTTTCCATATTGTGTAATAATAAGCTATTTTACAGCTTAATAGAGATTTTTTGTTGAACAGAGTATCTGAAAATATTCCATCACTGTTGCAGGTAACCAGGTTGGTTTTGCATGAAAAGAAAATGTAATCTTTTTGTACTTCTAGGGAAGGTGATATGGTAAGCTGACTTCTAAAACTATTTTGAATATTTGTAATGATTCTGGTCAAAGCGCACCAAAATCCTCTATTCTTGATGGATGCTGTGTGTCAATCACAGCAGACTAATTGTAAGATGGAATAATGACTGCAGAGAGGTACCTGAGCTGACTTTACGATCCGGACGAGGTACCAATAACACTGTAGCCACAACAGCTTGGGATTCAGCTTGATCTGCAAAAACACTCTGCAGATGCTTGTACTGAATTCTGCATTGCCACTGCCAGATAGGTTTTTTAACTAGTTTTAAGCCAAGTGCCTTGTATCTGTATGTGCTGCAATTGATTATTTGGATGGACAGTGCCAACGTGTAGTACCAAGAATTGGGAACTGTTGATGGTTAGAGCTACCCTCACTTTCTCTGGGCTGAGGGTAGGGTATGATGTAGAAACTGCTGTTCCTCCACAGCATGGGAGCATTCTGCTCCAGTGTACTGACTGAGACACTGGCAAGGCAAAGGAGCCTGTGCGAGGGCAAGGGTCTGGACGTACTCTCTTTTCCGGTGAAAAAGCATGACATTTTTTCCTTTAAACAAACGTATTTAAGCTTGCTGACTCTGCTTGTCACAAGTTATGTCTCTAAGCTCTTCTTCAAGATAGTAGCAATGTAGTAATGACCACATTTGGAAAAACAAGTTCTGACTGTCATTTACTGAGGAAACAGGTGTGGTGGTTTAATATGTTACTAAATCCCCTTTTGCCAGAGGTAGCTGCCTTTTTACAGAGTCAGCAGAGTGGTATGCATATGTGAGTGACTCCAGAGTTAGTCCAGCTCTGTAGCAGTGCAAGATTAAGATGCTGAACTATGGGTGTGTTTTAGGGCAGGGACACACACTCTGCTTCACTAACACTGCTAGACATCTGCCAGTAATATAGGAGGGGGTGAACAGCTGTGGAGGGTAATGTCTTAGAGATGCTATGGCAAAATTTGCCAGGGATTTCCTGTCCAATATGGTCACAAGATCAAGATTCACATCAGAATGTACAGTATCATGAAATTCCTTAATAGCTTTTATTCACCACTCATTTGAAGTATATGTTGGTTTGTCTGGCCTGTCCAAGTTAGTAAAAGCTGCCTAGGAACCTATCCTGACTGTACACAGATTTAAAACACCACAGTCTAATTATCATTGAATCCACCACCATTTTAATTATACTGTTTCTGTATTTTTCATTGAAGTTATGGACATTTGCAGATTGGTACGATCCAGGACATAAATAGCATGTTATGAAAAGCAATGCTGTCTTTTAATGAGCATAGACAGACAAATTCAATTTTTAAATTTGATTTAAAAATATGTAGTTTTAGCAATGTAAAATAAGTTTAGGTTCACCTATGAAGGGATAGTTTTCAAGTCAGCCTTCTTTGGTCTCTGGGCTTGACATAGATGCAGTCAGACTTTTGCACTTTAAAGAAATAGTGCTTTTAAATAGTGCTTATAAATAGAGCTTAGTATTTAAAGAAATAGTATAATATCATGAGCATTACAGTGCCAGCAATTCTTTTTACTACAGAAATATTTGTGTATCTGTCATATCAAATGAAGGCTATATTAAAATGTATTTATATCTCATATGCTAACATGTACTTAATGGTGGAATGCTTTCTTGAGAGGGAATTGAATTTGGACTTTGTGATAGCCAAGTAAAATAGTGAATATGAAGGGTGAGTACAATCGGGAGTAACATGCAGCCTTAAATAAGAAAAATAAGAATAAAAGTTAGAAAATTATGGTTTGGAGGAAATGGGCAGGTGTGTTGGTGTAGATGCAACTACATGAGAAAAAGCTTGACTTTAAGATTTGAAAAGCTGTAGGGAAAGAACAAAGACAAGGATATTAATAGAGAAATAAAGAGCGTCTGAAAACAGGTGCTATACATCCAGAAAGAACTTAGAGAAAAAAATGGAGGTTTAATTTATTAGAAAATTAATTTAAGTAATAGAAGGAATTTTCCCTTGAGTAATGTGGAATTGCAGTGCTTTCTGTGGTACTGCAGGAGAAAAAGGTAATGATTTATGGAGCCTACAGAATTACAGTAATCAAAATGTGATTCCTATGTAATTTTTCTTTTTGTGCTGCCCTTTCTTTGCCAGCTGGAGATTTAAGCTATACATACACATATCTCTTCCATAACTTACAATGTAAGCTAAACTGGGCATTCTCTTTTTTTTAAAAAATAGGGGCTTAGTTTGGAATATCAAGGTTAAATGTCACTCTTTACAATTTGGTTACTTTTTATATGTCTTTTATTTCTCCTTTATGTGTTTTAATGAGGGACCTATTATCCCAGGCAATGTGTTCTTCACCCACCCATGTGTTCTTGACAGCTTTACTTTAAAAATAAAAAAGTCTTTCTTTGGCATCTTTGAAGCAGATCTATGTGTGACTGAGAATAATTTTGCCTTCTACTTTCATAATCAGAAATATGTCACACTTTGAAAGACATATTATAAGAATCTAGGATTATGTGTGTGTTTAATCATCAAGTCCTTTATTAGACGAAGCTGGTGGGGTTTCCATGAAGTAGGCTGGAAGATTTACCTGAGTACAGACTGGTCATTAGAACTCCCTGAAGGTGTGTTTCTCTGCACTGTTACCCGGGTCCTAGAGGAGATCTTGGCCTGCAAGTGATCCAGATCTGCTTGTGAGTGTTCATGTTGCAGGGCTGGAGTCAACTCACAGCATGTAGCCATGCTTGCCACAACTTCCAGTGCTGAGCTTGCTGAATAGCAGGAATGGGTTCTTATGGCTTCACTGAACTGAGCTGCTCTGGGATGGTTTTTTTTTTCCTAAGTTGCGAGAGTCTCTGGACACACTGGTGTTGAAGTGGTGTTACTGGCTTACATAGAAGTGTCCTACTCTGTCTGTCCATTCCGTCTATACCAGTATCCAGTGCTTTCCAGAGACTGCTTTAGCCAGAAAGACCTAGAAATTCAGTGGTACAGGAGCTTCAGAAGGTGGGATAAGTTTTAGCAAGATGATCACATAGTTTGGGTGCAGATGTGGCAAAGTGGAGACACGCTGGATGAAGCAATGGCTGCAGGTTCTCTACATGGGGAGCTGAGCTTCTATCGCAAATTACAATATTAGTATTCTGACCAATCTCACACTGCATCTGTTCATGACTATTCTTGTTCAGTCACATGCCTCTTTCTGAAGAGATTTAAACTTTATAAGTAATCAGATGGATGACTACTTAACCAGAGCAGTTCCCCCAGACTGTCCTTTTGTTTGTGTTCTACCAAGTGATTACAGTTTTAGGCCTCCCTGGAACAAATGAAGCATGACAATTAGAAATTGTACATATGGACGTAGAGCTCACTGAAGCTTTTTGAGAATCTGCCATGAATACTAGTTTCCATTAGGCTGCCAAGAGCTGTGTCTGAGGCTGATCAGATTGTTATCATCGGGTGAAACAGAGATGTTCTGTGTGGAGTTGGAGGCTTAGAAGGTATTTTCTCTTTTGGCTGCCATGTTCTTTGTCATATGCTGCCAGCACTGAGTGTGAGGCCTAGAGCTTTCCTTAGGCACTTGCAAGGCAATTTCATACTGTTTTCTGTGGCCATTACAGAGGGTTAGGAAAGTACTGTTGTCATCACATAGGCTGCTTCCAAACAAGCAACCAAAATAAGGAATGGTTTGTGCTTTCACATCCCCGCATGGCAGGAGGAAGGGAAGCCATTGCAATGGAAATTTGTGATGCTATTGAACACTTGGTCATTTAGGTGCTTTTGGTTTTAAGAGAAAAATTATGATAATTCATGAAAATTTCAAATTATATCTTCTTGTTTCCTTTCCCATGTTCATATGGAGAACAATTCGAGGAAAAAAGTCACTCAACAAGTTTTTCTAGCAAATAAAGTGTTAACATTATAAATGTAAAAAAAAAAAAGTGAAAGCCAACTTAAGGCCTGAGAATAGTGCACCCTCTTGCAAAACACATAGAGTACTTAATTATCCTAGAAAGATAAATTATTTTATTGTCTTCATGCCGCTTGAATTCTGCAATTGAAGCAGTCAAATGTGCTGGGCTTTTCACCTCTGAGCCTCATGAAGTGGAATTGACACCTTGCTATACAGCTGGAGATCTTGGTGCTGTTTTACTAGTCCCTTTGTACTGGAGATGAATGTGAAGTTTCACCAAAAGTTAGTGGCTCCTGAGTCACTCAGATGTTTTTGAAAATTTTATCTGGTAAAGTAGAACTTCAGAGAGGGATTCAGGATTAATTATATAAGCAAACTCACAGTTATTTGTGAGCTCAGCTAATTGCTTCCACCCTGGGCTAAACTTGACCTGATGCCCTACAGAGTTGCTTGTCTATCTGCATGTCATCCTCCCCAGCAAGTCTCATAATTCCCTTGTTATTATTTTTTCCATTTTCTGGGTTTTCCCAGGCCCCTTAACCTTAACCTTGAATAATACAGAGTTAAGTGTAATTCTGTATTACCGGAACAGCACTTGAAAATTTGCAAGAAAGAATAGAATGTTGGTTATACCCAGTTCTAAGTCTTAAAACTTTACACCATCTGATTTTTCTTGTGGTGAGAGAAATGTCAGCAGACTGGTCTTTTGTCACAAGAGTGTATACAATTACATGTGTCCTTTGTGTGATAGGATTTTTTCAGTGACCTGATTAAGGAGGCTTTTAAAAATGCATTTTTCATTTTAATAGAAAACTTATCCTACTTTAAATAATTGAAACGAAAATAACTCAAACTGAGTCCCTTCAGTGTGATCACAGAGACACAAATACAAATATTTTTTTCTACACCTACCTTCCCATCTCCATCTATCTTCACTTCAGAAGATCTTTATCTATTGTGCTTGAGGATAAAATAGGGGATTGGAGAAAGGCACCAGATCAGGCTGAGATTGAAATCTCTGTTCAGTTTTTCAGTCCTGTTTCACCTGGCTGGTAATGTTGCATAGAACCCTTAGTCCCTCTGTTGCAGTTGCCATTGGTAGGAAATCTCCTTTTTATTGTCCTTATTTAGCCTACAACATCTTTAAACTGTCTTTCAAAGAGGGGATTTATTTCATCTAAGTTAGCTTTAGTTTAGATATATGTTTTGAGATGAGATGATTCCCTCCTTTTCTCTCTGTTGACAAAAGACACGCCTTGAAGGAACTGAAGTGTGATGTTTATACTGACTGGACTGCTGTACTACATCTTCAGTGCCATGAAATTTTGTTAAAAATTTGTATACATAACAAATACGGAGTTGCAAATACGGATATGGGCTACAGAAATAAAACCGGATGAGATTTGTTATGATGGGCTGCAGGCTGCAAAGCTTCAATTTGCGAGCTAGCAGGAGAAACAGCAGCGGCCTCTACAAAGAAGTGAGCTACACAGAGGGGTTCAGAGAAGATGGCCTAGGTGGGGTGAGCAGTGTGTAGGAAATATGCAGAACAGTGGTTTTACTGGAGCACACATGGTAGAGAGCCAGGGAAACCTCACCTTTGTACTCCTGCGCAGGACTGCGCCAAGGAAATGCGTCGGAAATACGCATTTGATGTGTTTAGTTGAACTCTTAAGGGCTGTGATGAACACGTTTCTGCTGTTTACTATTGGCAGGCCTCCCAAAGGAATTCTCATTTTATTTGGAATCCAGGAGTGGTTTGGGGAGCTGACAGAGGGTTAGTATCTGCAAAGCTCCAAGGTATGTGAGGTGCTCAAGGTGCCTGCTCACAGCCCAATACACTGTTTGCAAATGGCTGTGTCATGTCACTTGATGGGACATGCCAAGCCCTATGATAAAAGCTGGGCTGTGACACTAAGCTGTTGCTGGAGAACATACATTTTAGCAGGACTCTGTTGATCGTGGATCACTTGTACATTGTATCCTTGTGGCTATATAACGTAACAGCCTCTCTCTTTCTCTGACAAAATAAGCCAGATTCTAGTACACTGGTGTTGGGAAGCAGAAAAAGAGCCAGTGTATGGTTCTGCAGGTGTCCAAGGTACAGGCTCAGCTGTGGGCATCATGGAATGGGATGTATCTGTGCTTTATTTCCTGCTCACTTGATGAGTTCTGTGCTCACAATTAACCAACCCCTCCATAAGTAGCTAAGAAGCTCCTAACAGCCTCCTGAAGTGAGGCTGTGTTATGGGACATTGTGTTGGTTTTGCCCCAGATCTGGCACATTAACAATACACTTTTCTTTTCTTGTCTCTCCCTCTCCCCATATTTTGTGTTGTTTGATGTGTTTATCTGTGGCCGCTGGAAAAGGGAACTTCAGCTTACGGCACTGCGCTGTCTTCAGAATCAAGTATGGGATGTTTAGTGTATTCGGGGCAGATTTTTTAGGCAACCGTGTAAAATGAAGGAGATAATCTCCTGATTTTTTTTAAAAAAAAAGAGCATTGCCACCATTTTTATTTCTCAGAATAAGAAATGTGGAATAAATTTTGTAAAGTATTGAAACAAATTGCATGAAAGCTTTTACCTTTTTAGAAAAAGTTATGCTTAGATCCTCTTAGGAGCTATATTAACATTAATAGTCTTTTTTTCCTAGGTGGTGGCATTAGCATGCACATCAAAAGTATTTGTTAGCAAACTGACAGATATTTTGTGATTACTACCATTTCATTTCACACACGTAGATTAAACATACAACAAGCAGGGGTTCAATTCACCCTTTTTTTTTTCCCTGCCCTTTCTAGCGTAAAGTACATAAACCTTGGAAGATAATTTTTAACCTAGGAGTTACCCATTCATTAGCAGAGTTGAAAGCAGGATACATTAAGTAGTTGTTTCCTGACCTCAGAGAGAGCTGCCTGTGTGCTCTCAGATCTGTGTCCAATAATTGGTCCTACCTACGGGGAAGAAAAGAAAAAAAGAGACTACACAAACCGACTGAATGACCACTGAAGGGTGCTTCCAGAGTAATAGCTGGCTTCTGGCAATGCTTCTGTTCATGTGACATAGTTTGAAATACCATTCATGTTACCCAGGGATATCTTCTACCTTAAGCTTTTAAAAGGTCATTCTTAAAAATTAGGAATATTGATTAGTTAGTGGGCTGAATTTTTAATCTTAGTGTTTGTGTTGTGATCAAAAAATGTTGCAGGACTTTCAATAAATGAAAATGTGTGTGTGTGTGATTTAATTTTCTGAACTTTATTATCTATAGGTATACCAGACTGCTAATAGCAAACATTGCTCTGTAGTTGAATTAGTTAAATACTTTTTCTGCAAGTCAGGACTTTAGAGTTATCTTTAGATGAAGTTGTACCTACGTATAAAATCTGCTAAATCTGTCAGGTTAATGTTTTTCCCTTGAACTGGCTGCCATGGCCAGGCAGTCCATTCTAACTCCCTTTAGTGTACCTCCTCAAATACTTGCACAATGCCTTTGTCCTGGAGAATCATTCTGGAGTGCCCTCAGTTTTGTCCATTTTCACATAACCTAAGCTTACTTGAATGGAGTGAATGCAATTATAATGTGAATGCTATGTCAAAGGAGAAAATAATCTTACAACTGTAAGGAATGGTGCTTTTTGGAGTTTGATTCTTTGACATTTTTCTTCTGCTCTTCCGAAGTTAATAAACTCCAGGATAAGTAGAAATGAGAGAATTTGAAAAATCTAGCTTTTTTCTTTTATGTAATTTGTTTGCATTTTACACTTCACATACCTTGATTGGTGTGCTGGTTTGGGCAACTGGGGAAAAGTTAATTTTCTCCACGGTGGCTGGTGCGGGACCATGTTTTGTTTTGGTGCTGAACACAGGGTTGATAATATAGAGATGTTTTTGTTATTGCTGAGGAGGGCTTACACAGAGCCAAAGCCTTTTCTGCCTTTTGGACCGCCATGCTGGCAAAGAAATTGAGGTCTGGGAGGAGACACAGCCAGGACAGGTGACCCAAACTGACCACAGGGATATTCCAGACTGTGTGAAATCATATTCAGTATATGAACAGGGGGAAGAAGGAGGAAGTGGGGGGACATTTGGAATTACGGTATTTGTCTTCTCCAGTCACTGTTACGTGTGATGGGGTCCTGCTTTCCTGGAGATGGCTGAGCACCTGCTTGCCCATGGGAAGCAGTTAATTAATTCCTTGTTTTGCTTGTGTGCACGGCTTTTGCTTTCCCTATTAAACAGTCTTTATCTCAACCCATGAGTTCTCCAGATCTTACCTTTCTGATTTTATCCCTGATCCCACTGGTGGGGGAGTGAGGGAGCAGCTGTGTGGGGCTTGGCTGCTGGCTGGGGTTAAGCCACGACAGTCCTTTTTGCACCTATAAAAGGGGCAAACTACAGACACTTCAGAAAGTTCACACTTACAGAAGGGAAAAAGGTAGGACTGAGAAAAAGCAAAGTTAAAAAACTGCTACAGTAAGGGAAAATTTTTACCTGCAGGACATTCCAAATACATATCATCACATGTCTATTTTGCATTTCTCTTCTACAGGAGAAGGTAAGATATGCAGTCAGAATAGGGATCAACAGCAGAGATAGAGTTTCTCGATGGGCCATTATTATCCTTTCTGAGATTAGATCGTGTACCTAAAGTGTTCAAGAATGGAAAATGTTGGAATGAGCTTCCCTACAGGTGGGTTAGTGCCTTTGAGGTTAGCCAGTAGATGTCGTCACAAGACTGAGCATCTTTGTCCAGGAACTGTGCATCACCCTTCCCTAATCCTGCACACACTTGGCAGCTCATGACTGGCAGAAACCTCACTGCCGCACTTGAGTGTGTATTTTCTGGCTGGCAGCACATGTTGGCTAACAAAGTGGTTCCAATATAAGTCATCTGCAGAGGACGTGCCACTTGCTGAGACACCTTTCCAACAAACTGATTCTCCTTGAGCTCTCCTGGTAGTGTGTGAGAAGTTTAAAAGACTTATTTTCAGCAGAGAAAGGTAACAGTGATGCCTGTGGGAATTAGGAAATAGCACTGACAGTGAGCTCCCTAACATAAGGGCTCACTAGTATCTTACAGATAAGACCATAGATATATTTACACCTACAGCTGCAGAATCTCGCCTGTATACTGTGTTCCAGAATGGAAGGGTATGATCTGAAAAAGTGTCCAGTGTTAATCTTATTCTTTCCTTGCTGAATAATAATAGGAAATTTACCACTGATTTTACGAGAGAAAAAAAAGGGTTTTAAAAAAAAATCCTTTCCTGAATTTTAATTTTAAAAATGCATTCCCAGTCCTCATAATCAAGCAAATTGTTTTAAGAATGAATTGCCTAAATATACATGTCTTGCAATAATCCAAGTAGAGTAGAACCAAGAGGTAGCCTTCTGGTCCCTAGCTGTCCCTTTACAACAATCCAGATTTTCCATGGGTCCCAAAGCCAGCCTGCATTGATGTCTGGTTTCCATAACCATCTTAAATTGCACTAGTTGTCAGCACTTTGGCATCTAAATCATATCAATACAGTATTGTTTTTATTCTGAAATCCATAAGCATGCAGTAGCAGTTAGCATATGTATGACCTGCCCTGTGTATGCATCTCAGTAAGTTAACACTGAGGCCCTCTCAGACAATCATCACAGAAGCAGCTGTGGTGGTTTAAGATGTCCTTGTCCTTCAGCTGTTCGGTACTAAACCTCTGCTGAAGGCTGCATCCTCACACAGGACGAGAGAAGACAACAGAACTTTGTCTTTCTCTGGTTCAGCATAATGCTACCTGAGTTACCTTAACTTGTTGATGAAGAGGCTTTAAGTTAAGCTGGTTAATTTGCACTGAAGTAGATGAGAGAGGTTCACAAGATCTGTTTATTTATATTGCTAGAGGGAGCCTTCAACAAAGGAGCAGAAACAAGTAGCCAAGGTATATCAGCTTCTAATACCACCTCATTCATTTCTTTAATGAATGTCTGGCTGCAGCATAAAACTAAATATAACAATTTAAACAGCTACAGTGACATAGCTAATCTTCTTCATATGCTCACTCACTGCAGTGTTTTACAGTATTGCCCCTATCCAAGACTAACTGGACACCAAAATCTCTGGCTTGCCATTTGCTCATCTCTCAGGATTCCCAGCTGCCCCTGTCCAATAAATACACGTACACTGGAGTGTGACTTTAGTGCCCTGAAACCAGAAATGAAGACGCAACATTAAATGCTCTGCATTTTGCATCATAGCCTTATAAAACAGGAATTGTATTGATTCTCACGAGAGTTTACTTGAACTCGGGAATCCTTTTAGACTTTGCACATGTAGCTGCATCTGCTGTGGAATTTCCACCTGTCTGGAGTCATTCATGATCTGCCTATAGCATCTAGGTTCAGTTTTCCTTGGAGTGTGCAGCATTTTGTTTACTGCAATTTGTCCGTGACCAGCCCCATAGAAAGAAGCAGGGTCCATGGAGAGCTGCCAGGGAGATTCTGGCTCAGAGAAAGAGAAGCCCCTCTGAGAGTTTTCTGGCATGAATTCCTGCCTGGCCAGCTTTGCCAGTACTGGGGAGGACAGGTGGGAAGCTCCTTCTCCCCATCCTCACTTTGTGTTCCTCTATTCCATTGTTCCAGTCCTTCCCTTCATGAGAGGACAAGATCTTTAAGGGTATCCAGTCCACAGCAGTGAGATGACTGCTTTTGTTATCTGAGGCAGTCTGAGAACAGGCTAATACTAATGTTGCACTAAGGACGACTTAGCAAAAGGAAGCAAAGTATCCTGGTAGGAGGAAAGCATCAGCTCCAAAGGGGAACTCGTTGTAGTAGTAGAGAGTACTGCTTGTACAAATGCTGCAATAAAACAAACTTACTGGTTACTTGACATCAATTGCTTGCATGGTGCTCTTTCTTCCAAATCTTCTAGGCTCTCTGATAATAACCTACTTGTGATATTTCTTGTATAAAATGAAGTATCTCGTGTTATAGTATCTCTGTTATTTTTTGCAGGAACTTCATTTTTATTACTAGCGACCAATTCTGACATTTTGAACTTTTGCAAATTTCATTTTTACTTCGGTGCCTGAATTGACTGTTTGGTAAAGACTTTAGTCCTAATTGCACAAATAACACCAACAAATCTCTTTAAAATGCAGCTTCTTGCTATTGAAACTGTCACTTCAAGATATATGATAAGATTACAAGGTCAATCATGACAGAGGCTTTGTTAAATGAAAACATATGTGACACAATAAAGCATCCAGCATAAAGTTTTATTGTTAGTTCGTTAAATTTGTAAAACTGGTTCATGCCCATTTTGCAGGATACACAGTATTTGCATGCTGTCTTTAGTTTCACTTATCAAAGTTAACTGGTCTCTTTCCTTCCCCTATGCCACGCCTGCAGTTGGATAAGGAGTCCACAGATGTTGCTTGTGGTAAAATCATGCAACTGTAAGCACAAGGAAAGTTAGAGTAGAGAATGGAGACTGAATTTTAGCAGCAGTTTTCTGGCAGAGGATTAATAATCTACTATTAAATAGAAATGGGCATCTGAAAGTTTTACAAATTACGTGGTTTTGAAAACCTATTAAAAGGGCATTAGAAGGATTTACAGCTGAACAGATGTCTAATATGGTATTCAGCTGTCTTGAAAGAAGAAGGGATGAACTAAAAAACTTTAGAAATGTTTTGGGGACTGGGAAACAGAGCTTGAAAACCATATTTGCTTAATAGCATATGCAGAAATTTGTGGAACTTCCTGTTAGTGACTGAGTTTATTGATAGCTCTCTGTACTGTCATTATTACTTAACATTCCAAGTTTTTGTTTGTTGGTAATCACAGTTAATATTTACGGGATTTATTGTAATGTTTTTAGGTTTAGGAGTCTGGCTTGATGGATAAAATGTCAGTTTCATTTATGATGTGAGCCTGTGGAGATGGCAAAGAGAATGTGTTCCCGATAAAGCACAGAGCATTGTACTGGAGCAGGGAAGGAGCCCTGCAGAACATGCTGGGACATGGCTATTCTCTTCTATGTTGGTTCTTACCACACTCCCCCCGCCCCCTTACTTTAGTACCCAAACACCTTTCAGTAGTGCATGAGGAAACATGATTAGCATCTGTCACAAAATGTTCTTTCATCCTTTCCTTGAGGCAGAATTGTGTGTGCAGTGTAACCTAGCAATTTTTTGGGGTTTTTTTAATGTATTTGTTACATTATTATATATTTGTTAAAGAGAAAACAAAGGTGTATACTCTGACTCGAATTAGAAGGTTTTTGATGGTTCTTTGTTCCTGGGGGAGTTCATTTCACAAACTCAGACCAGCTCCCAAGCAAGCTATGTTTCCTGCACAGACAGGCTTTACCTTCAGGAGAAAAAAATCTATTATGCCTGAGGAGTATTGACTAGCCAGTTGAACTGGAGCTTTAAGCAGTGTCTTAAATATGCTCAGCCCAGAATAATGAACCCCGTGAAAAAATGCTTTTGGTTTAAACGTAAGTCAAAGTTCACTGTGAAGTCATCAAAAACTGTTTAACAAAAAGACTGGACACACCCTTTAAAGTCTCTGTTGGTCAGATGAATGGGAGTGTTTGGTTATCGTTTGGCATTCTCTGTTGACTGAAGGACACATGTTAAAGATATATCACATCACTGTGACCATGAGAAGGGCGATAAAAATGAGTATAGCCCTTTTTTTCTGTAATTATTGATAAAAGCAAAGCCTTGCCCCGTGACATAATCCTTCTTTTTGCCTTCAAACGTAAAATAATCTTAGTCGTTTCTGAAGAAACCTATTCTTGATACATTATTACAACCAAAATTAAGACTAAGTTGCCATCATCAAAATCAGAAACAGGCCAAATACACATTCATTTTCGAAGTTAGTATCTTGGACACGATGAAATTCAGTTTTAGTCCTGGCCTACCACAAATCCTGATTTAAAGCTTTCAGGCACAATACAGCTCTGTGGTAAAAACACTTGCTCTCAGATGTTTAATCCAATATGTGTTTCCTTACACTTTCTTTAGAGATGCCACCTGTCATGCAATGATATCTACAAACAGTGCTTCCTTCCGTTTGCTTATAAGTTTGCTCCCTTCCATTCCTTCAGCATGATAAACTATCACCCAATTAAGAGGAAGGTTTAAGACCGGTATGTTTTATCACATACTGTCTATACCTGTGTCCAAAGGGAAGTTGGTTAGTGTAGAGATTTTTTAACTCTGAATCAGGTGAGGAGATTCTTATTTATGGTTTCACAGTTCTAATATCAACTTTCATTTAATACTGCAAAGGGCCAAATTTTCAGGCTTGACTGATGTTGAAAAAGAAGACATGAGGTTTCCTTCTACTCATTGATAATGGCTTTGAATGAGATATGAAATTCTTTCCGTACTCTCCATGATCATTGTGCTAGAGAATATTGCGATTCTCTTGCATGCACTGTCAGGTACTGTTAAAACATCTCTGCATTTAAAACTAACTTGAACAAACATGAAATTAAAAGAGAGTTTAATTGGTGCCAGAGGTTAATGTGAAATTTATTTTGTATCTGTGTGTCTTAGTTACATTTACTGTAAAGCGATCAAGAAGAACAAAGAAAACTAAAGAACACATTGTTCAGATTCATCTTACTCTCAGTGCATTTTCTTCCCTTTGTTTGCCCTGGTGTCTGTCACAGTCAGGCAGATCTGTTTATTCTCTAATATAAAAGTAAATAGTGAAAAAAGGATTTTCCAGCAAATATCTGTTTCTGGGTCAATGATTCACATAACTTATCTATGTGAATACTTTAATATGCATAGGAGTACTATACTGGAAAAGGCCACTTGTGTGTTTGCAGGGCTAGTGTCATAGAATGACAGAATTGTGGAATGGTTTGGGTTGGAAGGGACCTTAAAGATCACCTAGTTCCAACCCTCCTGTCATGGACAGGGACAGCTTACACTAGACCAGGTTGTTTAGAGCTCCATGCAACCTGGCCTTGAACACTTCCTGGGATGGGGCATCCACAGCTTCTCTGGGCAGCCTGTGCCAGTCTCACCACCCTCACAGTAAAGAATTTCTTCCTGATGTCAAATCTAAGCCCACTGTTTTGCATTTTAAAGCCATTCCCCCTTGTCTATCACTACATGCCCTTGTAAAAACTCCCTCTCCAGTTTTCATGTATGTATAGTACCTATGGAAGGGGCACTCAACTGAAGCATTGCAGAAAGGAGAAATAACACACAAATCGTGACTTTCAGATGAGACCTGTATTCCTTGTCCTTTATTCTTTTGTGAGCTCAAGATGTTAAATGGTTTAGTAAATAGGGTGCAATTATGGATACATCAGAAGTGACTCCCTTAACACATTTCTCAAGACGAGGAAGTCTGTGAAAGCAAAGTATATTTTTAATTTTCTAATACTTATCTAGATTTTCATATTTAACATATTGGTACAAGTGAAATCAAACAAACCAGGCTTCTGTCCATTTAGTTTCTTTTTTAAATTATACATTCACTTTAGAATTCATTCTTTTGGGTGTTTTATAAGCTACATGTTTGTATAGTTTTAGATAGGTATCTGTCAGTGTGTATGTAAAGCACAAGTTTAAGAGAATTAATTTTTGTAGAGGGTTAGATTTTTTATGTGTGCTTTTCCCGTTACGATATCAAATCTTTATTTTGTGGAGTGACTGCTTATCTTTAAAGGGGGTGGCTGGTGGGCAGTTAGATGCAAGGTAGTGCCTCAAAAATGATCAAAAGGAGCAAGTTGCAATGTTTCAAAAAGCTCTGTCCTTCAGACACATTGGTGTCCTGGCCTTTGGGTCTGATGGAAATGGGCCTTAACAGAATGCCTGCTTATCTATAAGAATAACCTTGGGAAGCATTGTAAGGCAGGAACCTTTATGACCTCTTTGAATGGTTGCCACAAAAACTCCTGGCTTGTATCAGGAATCATTTTCATTGTTTTTAAAAATGATGTGATTTGTGTCACTATCAAAGTGTGTGTTCCTTGGTTTCACTCTACATTAGGTATGAGACATAGGGATTAAGTTGTTTCTTAGTGGAAATAACATGGAAAACTCGCTTTTCAGGTTAAGGGCCAGATTTACATTCTAACACACTGATTTATGCCAGCAAGGAATGTCAGCATGAGGGCTTGCTTTCAGCGTCAGGAGACAGCATTGCTGCCAAGCACAGCAGTCCCACTTTCTCTCCACCCCTGGTATTTATCACTGTGCCGATCCCTCCCTTACACTGGCACAAGCACTGTTACTGCTGTGCCATGAACTCTGGGTCAGGGAAAACACCCAGATTAAAATTAAACTGTTTCTCTCTGCATTTATTTCTAGGAGAGATCACTTCCCTAGAGCGGTTCCTTAAATGGCCACGCAACCACTTGTGCCAACTCCAGGGAGGGAACAGAGCAGGGGCTGGGACTGAGAGCCTGTGGGGGAACAGGGAGTCCTTGATTTCATTGACAGCACCCGTTCTGTATGTGCTGGATGCTTACAGGAAGCTGTGGCTCAGGGATGCATTTTCAGTCAGTTTAATCCAATCTGAGACCAACACTTAAATGGATACTGCCTCCTTCAGAACATGTCCTGCTCTGAGACATGTTCCTGTTCCACCCTGTTTGCTTAGTGCTTCAGGCTGCCTGTTTGATGCAGGCAAACATCCACACATTGATCTCAAAGATATAGTGCCAAGAGGTAGGGCTTGCAAATTTCCCTTTTAGCAGTGGAGTCAGATGCCATGTAACATGTTTGTTTTTCAATCTGCATTCTCCCTTCTCTGAGGAAAGTTTTACATGTAGTTTGTGCTAGATTGAAGACAGATGAAGTTAGATGACTAAACGCAGGTTTCTGAATGTCTCTAGTTGTCAAAGGTCCCATTGTGGTCCATGAAAAACTAGATGGTACAGTTTGGAATTACAAAACTATCCAGCCAATGCAAGTGTCCTCTTTACAATGAAGCTGAATAGCTCTCCAGACTGGGGGGCATGTTTCAGTTCCCTCAGCATTCAGTTCCAAGTGTACTGTGAGGGCTCCCCTCCAACCTGCCTGACCTCTGTCCAACCCTGCCGAAGGGCATGGGTTTCCTGTTAATCGTGTTATATTTGCCAGCTGTCTGCAGATGTCTCAGATACCTTACAGGATCTCAAATGACTCTGAATACCTATCTTTAGACATTAGGATACAAATCCACTGACTAGTCTTCCCTGGATATAAGGATGCTTAGGATAACTATCTTAGGATGCAGACATCTACCTCATCCAAAGTTAGGTGAAACAAATCTCAATAAATGCTTTTCAAAAAAACCTGTCTAACATAGCATGAGTGTAATTTAATGCAGTACTGTCTCCCTACGTAGAGAGCTCTGGAGAGAAAGTGAATGAAGGCTTCCAGCTGCTGCTGGCAAGAACAGTGAAGGAACTGAAGTTACTAGAACCAGCAGGTCTACAGCCTGGATCACTCCTAAAAGGGCAAAGATTTGGGTTGTGATTATAACTCTGAGCTACTTATAGCTCAGAGTTATAATCCTACTTAGGCAGGGAGGTGTAAGTGTTGTTATTCCAGTAAAGGGTAGCATGAGTATAGAAGTTCAGTGGAGAGAATAGATAAAGGAATTCCACAGACATCAAAAAGAGTTTTCTGCTCAGGATAGCCATCACTTTTTTTTTTTTTTTTTGCCAGAACGTTTCTCTCTATGGTCTCTTTACTTCCTGGGATGTTTCTAGTGAGTCAGGCTGTGTGGAACCAGCAGTGTCCAACAGTCAGTGTAGTGTCCAGGCCAAAGGCTCAATGGACTGCTGGATGGTAAAAGTCTGGCTAATGGGAGAAGAAAGGTCAGTGAGTTAGTATACCTTAAACTGCAGTATTGAAAGTAGGAGAGAATGCCTGACATTACTGTTTTGTTTTCATAGAATATGTTTTTCACTCCAGAACAGGCTGCTTACTCTTGGTTTACTGACAGAATGTGAAGTTTTAATTGTATGTCTTGGGAAAATGTATGAACTGATTTCTCTTGTGTGTCCTATGGGAGCCTGCTGCAGTCCTGGACAAAGTTCACGAAGAATTGCTCTTGGAATTTCTTCTAACAGGGATTGGAGTGTGAGTCAGGTAGAATGGAACCATTAATATATAAAAAATTACTCTGGAGATCTTCAGTATATTTTACTTCTCTTCATCCAGCAAAATACTATTACTATCCAAAATTGTAATATTATTATCCATGTTACTGATTTATTTTAAACAGCTGAAGAGAATTAATCCTCAGCCTGTTACATAGGTTCTTCCAGCCCTGAATGAAGATTGAATTCTCTATAAGATCAAAAATAAATCCCAATGCATAACTTTGACATTAAAAAAAAGGTAAAATTGTGTGGGTATGGTGCTGTGAGCACATTTATTCCCATTTATGTTGGTGATATGAAATGAATATCACTGGTAAGCAACTACTATGGATTCTGTGATGGCAGAGAAGCACAAAAACTGTGGACCAGGTCTTTATTTTAATGAGCGGTTGCTGCTTCATTTGCTTCAACAAGAGCTGCAGAATGCGACCGATTTTGAATACAGAGTGAAGGCACTGTGCTCAATGAAGTTCAACTGAGTGTTCAGGCTGTGTGCATTCCTACATAAGTCTGGGTGTATGTATCTACAGGGACTTATGTATACATAGATAATTCTTTCGCTTTAAGATACATACAGAGAGAAAGAGAGGGAAAGAGACTTGCAGTGTAGGAATGTGTTAAAGAGTATTCCACGAAAGTAGTGTGTCTCAATTGTCTTTATTAATCTAACTATGTACAAAGAAAGCTGGCTTAAGTTCATCAGGAGAAATGCACATGGCATCTTGAAAATATAGGATACATAGCTGCTGGGAAGAAATTCAGATTCTTCCCAAAACTTATATTAAAAATTTAAATTTATAGGGGTTCACTTGTGTGTCAACCATAGACAAAATAATTGTACAAACTATTAAATAGGAGGTTGCAGAGAGCATTTAGAAATTCACAGGAATAATTCACAGTAAGTTTTGCACTACTTCTATTAATATGGATTTGTGGTTTTGGGTTTTTTTCATTTTGCAGTCAGTGGATATGCAAGAACACTAAGTGACAGGGCATATTTTATCATCAAATTTGATTGGTGTAAGCAGAAATTTAGATTTTATAGAGCCAGCTTCACTCAGAACTGTACAATATGAGACCGCATGTTTACTTTAAAGTTTAAATATAGTATAGCCATAATGGGATATGCTCAAATTTCAACTGTTAATCTGGAATATTTTCGTCATTATATATATATATTTGTGAGTAAGTATACTTATGTGTAGTACAAATCAATATGCTTTTATGTCGAACTTCCATGTGCTTCTGCATAACATTTCTTTTACTCAGATCTTGTTGCATACTTGGTAAGGGGGCAAAGAGTTAACCTAAAAGGTTATAGCTTTCCTCATAGAGTGTACAGCCCAAGTCTCATTCTCAAGATCTCTTAGGAAGAAAAAGTTTAACCATAGTCTGAATGAAAGTTCAAGCCCACTTTCATGCCATGAGTTTTGCCAGCCTGTTCTCCAGTAGATTTAAATAACTCTTCTGCTTATCAAAATGTGACTCAGAGAAGGCAGTGCCCTTTGAGGACACTGGTGTGAAAACTGGCTGTGAAATTTGTCTGACCCATATGTCTGGCACGTCTCTAGTTGTTGAATGATGTTGAAGGAAACCTTAAAAAAAAGGTTGGAAGACTTGGCCTCTATTATATGTTTGTGTAAGCAGCTACTGTATTTACCCCGAGAAGGGCATGTGATGACAGACTGGGGAGAAAATGGTTTCTGTGGCCGCACACGAGTAGGAAAGAGAGAGAGAAGTGTGTCCAACAACCTGTAGAGTTCGCTGTCAAAAAACACTGAGAGAACCCAAGATCAAATCTACCCTCGTTTAGTTCTCTCTAGCCAAAACTAAACCTTTTCTCTCTATGGAGCAACGTAGTCCCTTACTGAGCTGCTCTAGACAGAGCTTAATGAACTATCTCAGTATCAGCAGGGTTGAGGAGGCTCAGCAGAGCTTCAGACTGATAAAGCTTTGTTTCTGGCAGGGCTGAGTCATGTGGCATTATCCTTTGTGCCATGAAGAGGTACCTGTTCAACTGGAGCTTGTTTGTGTGGCTCTAACAGGATGCACTTACTGTGTCTTGCCCCCATGTTCATGTGCAGAAGCACATTAAGGTATCTTGGTAATTGTAGATTGAAATACCTGTTCAATAAAAGAACTAGAGCGTAGGCCTCTTAATGTAAGCACATACTAGAGCAAATGTGTCTGCATTGAACAGGTAGTTTTTGAGACAGTACACACACATTTCATTTCACTTTTCCCTCCAATGTTCTTTAACATAAGGGCCTTTATCAAACTTATCCTGAAAGTTGCTCATTAACTAGAAAGTGAAAAGAAAGTGCTTTCCCATGGTTATGTTAGACTGTATTAGCCTCATTATCCTCCCAAGAACTTACTCAGTGATTATGTGAAGAGGTGAAGAACAGAGGTATTGCTTATATCTCAGCAGCTAAGAAATCTAAAAGTTATATTAATTTGTTAACATGAGGTAAGAATCATGTCCAAAAGATTAGAAATATGTTTGGACAAAGATGTTTCAAGGTCACAATATGTTCTCTTGAGATATTTGAGTTAAAGTGTGTAAGACTTATTGTGAGACCTCCTTTGGACTACAGCACCCAGTTTTAGAATCATAGAATGATTTTGGGTTTGAAAGGACCTTAAATTTCGTCTAGTTTCAAACATTTTGTTCCATTTAGTCAAAAACCATCTGGTTTCATCTGTTCAACAATTTTTGGAGTGTTCCACCATAGGAGATGGAGACAAGAGCAAGAAGCCCCTGCTTTTGTAGGTGAAGATTAGTGAGAACATCCCTTTGGTCAGTTTGGATTTGCTGTCCTATTTGTGTCCCCTGCCAAGATCTTGCCACCCCCAGCCTACTGAAGAATGGCAGAATATTGGAGAGACAGTGCTGATGCTGTGCTAGCGCTGCTGAGCAGGAGCCAAAACACTGGTTATCAACAGCAGTGCAAAGCACAGCGCTGTGAGGGCTGCTGGGGGGAAAATGAACTCCATCTCAGCCACACCCAATGCAACCTTACAAATAACATTAGCAATATTTTCTCTCTTTGAAAAGGCAGGAGACACTGTCCTACATAGACAAGTAATTTTTTTTTAAATAGGCAATGTAGTAGGCACTTCTTTGGAAGGCTTAAGGATAGAGCCCACCCATCCAAGTGACAAGATAGGACTGACCATTAGAGTTAAAGCAGGAAAATTTCTCTAGCACAGAGAAACCTATAGCAGGTAGGAAGTCAAGGATCTGACTTAGCAAGGGTGTGGACATTTGTATGAGTGAAGTTATAAGTGCAAATGTTAGAGTGATTGAGACTTTATTATGGATCACATAACTTTTCAGCTCTATCTCTAAATAAGGAGCCCTTGCCGTATTTTTCTTTAGAATGTGTGGCACAGCTTGTTTTGCACAGGAGGATCAGTAGTGTATTGCTTACAAACTGACCAACTGGTCACTCAGCTTTCATAGGTGGGCTGAAATGTACACCTTTCCAGAGGTGTCAAACAGAAGCCCAGCAATCAGTGACATTTGATATATTGCAGTTGTTTGTCTGTCTGTCTGTCTGTATACAGCTGTCTGTATACCTTTGCCATCCCATTTTCTGCTGTTAACTCAATTCATATCCTGTTTGATCCTATAGAGCAGAGAAAGAAATCCTGTGAGTGTAAGTTATGCACCTCTTATGCACCTCTCATTAATCAGTCCTGCTAATTAAGGAATCCATTTTCTTACAGAATTAGGGTAAGAAGAGAAAGAAGTATCTTTAAAAGACATCCAGGGCAGAGGTTTTCACAGGTAGCTCTATGGCAATCAGTAACTAGAAGGGTTTCTGTAACCATCTATACTTACGCAGCCCGAGGGCTGCCCAGGGTGATTCCATCTGAGATGTCCTGTTAATCTCACTGAGCAGCCAGTGAGCTTTGTCATCTTCTCACCTCTGCCCTGTGCTCCAACCTCTGCTGTATCCTCTATTGTTCATGGCCCTATGGTCCATGGGGCTTCTGTGGCATTCCTGGAATGGGCTTCCTGAGCCCATGGGCCTCAGTCTCCAGCATGTTGTTGCATCCTACAAGAAGCAGAAATCCTAACAGGTAGCAAGGGCACTGTCAGATTTAGTAGGGGAAAGAAAATAAATATTTTGAACAGCCATGAAATGAGTTTAAAATAACAAGTTTAACGCCCCCAGCCGAAAGGAAGAAGTAGGTGATGACAGCTCAGTGCTGTGTCATCAACATCATTCAGATTGCTGCAGGCAAGAGTTTTCCCAGTGACTACCCAAGTGCCCCTCATGGTGCTGCAGCCCAGGGAACTGCCCTGGTTTATGTCTCAGCAACCTCAGCAGCTACAGCAGGTGACATGTGGGAGGCTGAGGTCATGTCCCAACAGGTGAGCACTATGCAGCTCCCTTTCAAGAAAAGGTGGGAGACAGCTTTCTTTAAAACCTGATAAACATTTGTGCTGCCTGGCAACTTCAAACTGCTGTGGTTGCGCCTCTGCACATTTCTGTACTAACACTAAGGCAAAAAATGTAAACTTGAGACCAGAGATACCCAGGCCTTCACCTGCCCGTGTGCGATAGCCAGCAAATTTGGTGGGAAATGGACTTGACTTAAGAAAAACATTGCCTCCCTGGCCCTTGGGAAAAGGATGAAGGATTTTAATTTCTCAATACATGTGGGAGAGCAGTGGTGGAAATCTTCATCAAGGATATTTCAGAAGCTTGGGCGATGCCATATCAACTTAAATAGCTAAAACAATAATCTCTTTTCAAGCTGAGTAAAATGTGAACCGTACATAAATAAGTTGTTAAAACCTGTTGTACAAAAAAACGAACATTTGATTTTAAAGGTGCAATTTTTCTACTGCTGATTTTAGTTTAATTGCTACTTACCTCAATGTATAAGTGAGGATTTTATACAGAGAGGAAGAGGGAGAAAGAAATGATGTGTTGGAAGCAACATACTATCAGGACTGAGTTGTCATAATTTCACAGTCACTTCTGTCCCCTGCCCCTCTGCTTTATGTCTGTTGATCTTCTCTCTTGGAAAACTCACAATGTTTGTATTATTCTCGACTCTCAACTCCACTCTTCATTTCTGAAGTACTTTTGTGCACTTATTTTTAATATTTAAAACTATTTCTGACATCTTGGCTTGAATCTTTTAAGGAATCTTTGGTTTCTTCTAGTTTTATTTTTTTTCCATCTTGCAATATACATTGTGGCTGCAACATGGGAATTTCAAATAAAATAGTACAGGAATATATTATAATTATTGCCTTAGGAATATACAGTCCTGCCCCTTAGGACAGACCTCAAGTAACACTAAAAATTGGTCATGATATAAAAAAATTAAATATTAATGCAAAAATATTTCTTTCCTCAGCAGAACGAATATCTTTGACTACTTTGCAAGGCTTGTCTTAAGTAAAGTTAGTGACTTCAAAAGGAATCCCTTTTTATTCTTCTTTATATCAGCAATTTTGTATGTTTTTTGTTTTTTAATCTGGCCTTGTTGAGCAGGACTAAATCACCTGCAAAAGGTTACGGGTTTGACATAGCTCAAAAAGGATGAAAGGTACCACAGAGGAGTTTGTCTGGTCAAATAATATTAAAAGTTAAATATTTGAGATTACCTGGTACTTCAGAGAATTACTCTGAAGTGAATTAAAAATAAATGTTAAATGAGCCTGCCTGACATTTGTTCTGCTCCGGTCAGTCGGACATTTTATTTGTTGTACTGCCAGAACAGAAAGGGAACCAAAATTCAAGTCTCTGGAAGTAAATTCTTAATAACAAAAAACGCTTCAATCACTTTGACACGGAGTTAAAAGAATGCTTTCTGTATCAGTGCTCAGTGAGTTATAGCAAGTCCAGTTGATAAAATGGAAACACTATTCCAACTTCTTTAGAGTAGGTTTTGGAAATAACAGCAACCTCTTTAATCCCTCTTGCATACATTTTCCTCTTAAGTCTGTAAAATTTAAGATTTATGAGTTTGGATTGTGATCTGAAATGGAGAGGAATTTTCTGCAAAGACAGTGTTCAATAGCTAGAGTTGAAAGGTTCAGTTACTTCTTCTTCAAGGGAAATTTGCCAATTTGAAACAAAAAAAAATTTAAAATTCATTGTGAAAAATTAGAGGCCACAGTTTCAGATGATACCCACTCATGCACCCTGGTTTTAAGCATGAGAGTGATTTTGCAAGCACTGAAATATTAGGCTCGTAAGTAGGAGTTTGCAGTAGTGGGTTCTAAATGAAAATGTAATTTAATGAATGGGAAATTGGTCTGTTCTTTTCCCAGAATAGAGGAATTTCTTAAAATAGTACAATATGAAGTGAGATAATATTTTGACTGTAATTATATTTCTCCTGGCTCCTGTCCTATTGTAATGTCTTTCATTTGTGAGGTTGCAGTACACTTTTCTGTTATTGCTCATAAGTTTACCAGTGCTTAGGATGTGCCATGACCCTCAAATTTAACACTTTGTCTGAGTAGGCTTTAAATGAAAGTAGTTTTCTTAGGGGCTAATACATGTGCAGCACTACTGTAAAGGTATAAACCGGAAAAAAAGCCCACTATGTGACAGTAACTAAGTTGGTGGAGCTAAACCCGTTATTCTGTGAGCCAAGGAAATGAACCTTGCTTCAATTCAGCTGGAGCCTCTTGGGAGAAGTTGTCTGGCGCCACAAAACAAATTAGTAAGCAGAGACCTGAAAACTATTAAGTTTATTTTAAGAATGTGTTGTCAGAGATCTAATAAATATACTTGTTGCTGCAGGCCATACATGTATGAAGCCTTAACTAATCCAGGTGGTGGTTTTTTCCTTCAGAGGGAGGTGCAGGGTGTGGGTCTTTAGAAAAAAGGTATTGTGCTTTAGGTAATATGGGCATTGTTTAATGATAGACGTGACAGCTTGACTGCTGTGTTTGGGTTTTCTCTGTTGATACTCCCAAGGCAATTTAAATTAATTTTCTCATGCAAAGTTAGTTAGTGACTACACAAAGTGATAATTAGTTTAATGACAGCATGGAAATAACTTTTTAGTGACAAAATAGTTCTTCTAAACTGAATAGATTTATTTTGTTGCTGTGTTTAAATATTTCAAAGATTACTTCTAAGGTGTTTAAATTTACAAGCTTACCATATTACAGTTCAGGACCAGTTGTGTCTTTAGGTTTTCTCAGTGCCCTCCTTTATCAAGAAGACAACTTAACTGGGTTTTAGTCAGCCATATGGACTGCTGGGTTGAACACACTTCCGTTACATTCAATGGAGTGGGTCAGATCTTTCCAGAGGGTGATCCAGCTGATCATATCAGGTGTACCTGCAGTTCCTGAAGGTGTAGTTCTTTCCATTCATTGTGCCTAGACAGCTAGCTTAAATGAAACATTCACCTTTTATAGGCTAACATTAGATTATATGAATCCTACTTTTAAGGAGGATGTCTTCTAAGGATCTCTAAGACAGATCTCGTCTTCACCTTTTATGGAACAGGAGCCACTTGGTTATGTTCCCGTGCTCTGGGACCCGAGCAAAAACATGCTGTGTTTTGCCAGGAGTGGTTATTCACTGGAAATATTGAACTTCTCGACTCTGAGTTCTTTTCAGCTCAGAAGCAGTGGTCATCCTGCAGAGATAGTCCCTTGCTTACAGCAGACAATCCAAAACCAGCAAGTGGATCTTTTGGATTCCCTAGAAGTCAGTTAAAAACAAAGTACTTAATATCCATAAAGGCTTTCAAACATACACAGTACTCCGGCATCTTTTTTGATGATTCAGATTGGGTTGCTCTTTATCCACTTTGCTCTTTCCTTTGAAAACTCGTAATCTCTTGGTGCAGCCAATAGAGTGACAGTATCCTGGCTCTTGGTGAACTAATTTGTACAGAGCTGATTAATACTGAAATTAATTTAAAACTATGAAATGAAGTGGCTGAAGAGCCAGTGCATATTTGCTTCCACAGTTTTCGTTAATGAAAATCAGGTTAATCTCTTAATCAGAATCCCGTTAATCTCCTGCAGGAGAACTGGACATAGATTTGAATTGGGAATGCCTTAAATTAACCCAGCGTGAATCTGCAGGCTGCTCTTGGAGACATCCTTAGTGATGCTTAGTTGAATTTTATGAGGATCCAGATTTAATACGCACTAGCTAACCTTGACACTCATGTCTTGTCTCTCACTTCCCCTTCCTTTTTGTAACAAAGCAGCTACATGGTATTCCTCAGATATTTCTTCTGCTACGTGACTTCAGGCATTTGCTTATTCTGAGCCCTGGCAAATGTGGCCCTTCCAGCTTGTTTCTTGGGGGTAGACATAAAACAGAAGAAAAAAAAGTTACAGAAACTACTGAAAGACGGAAACTGTCTGCAGTTCATTGCATACCAGCAATTATACTGCAGGCAAGCTAAGTCCATAATGCTGGGATGAGTGTGTTTTCTCATGAGAAGTCAGAGAAAGCATTGTTTTAGTCCCTAATCACTAGGGGCTAGTTTAGGGGATTCGTTTTGGCTGGTCTGCAAATATATTGAGTTACAGTGGCAGATAGAGTGCAGGAGGGTGCAGAGTTCAGCAAGTTGTTTTAGTAATTGGGTCTATTTTAGTATACTTGAAAGACATTTATAAAGGTAAAGCATTTTAAAGATTTTCTAATCGGGTAAAATCATTAGGTTATCTTATGCATTTTTAAAGTCAATTCAGTACTTGCTAGTGGCATATGTTTTGTGCTGCGTTTACACAGGCATTTCACTTCTGCAATTTTCATATGAAATTAAGGCAGTTTTACAGGATATTTGTTTTCTGATGGTCAAACAGTTGACTGACCAAGTCCTCTTCCCCCTCCTCTTTTATTCACGTTGTGTAACTGAAACTGGTTTTTCCAGATGACTTGATCTTTTTAGGAATTTCTTGTTTGATGACCTATGAAAAAATAATATATCACTGTTTTCTAACAGGCAAACAGGTCGCTGACAGGACTTCTGTATAGACCAATTCCAGGTTACATCTATCTTTGACCTGTCATACACAGGCAAACCTTTTCAGAGGGTTTTGTCCTCTAAAGCCTCAGTCAGTCATGAAGTCACTTTTTGATTCACCTTACTCTAGATCCTTACCTTCAGCTCCTTACAAAGTTTTTTAATGTGTCACACAACTCTTGCCATCTCATTTCTCATTAATATCTCACTGCATCACATCCTTTCTGTCATCTTCTGATTTAGCACTGCTGCACTCTGATCTCTGGCAAGATTCAGGAAACAAGTTTTCATGCCTCTCTTATCAGCATCTTGCCAAACACGTCACATTGACACAAAGGTACTTTGGATCTACCTTGTTCTAACACTGCCCTCCTTCCTTTTGAGTAGTTTTAAAAGTAATGGCTTCCCTCTCCGGACTTCTGATGTATTTGTATTGCCAGCGCTTGTCTGGGAGAGGAATAAAAGCAAAACTGTCATTGGGGTATAGTAGCTTAATGATTTGCCCAGCAGCTAAATATCTGACTGTGCCCAAGGGCAGTGCTTGGGAGCAGTGCACAATCCATCTACTGGTAGAAATATTATTGTAGGGCAAATACTTATTTTAATAGCAAAGCAAATTAAAGTGGCGTGTGCAATTTTATTTCTGAGATTTTATAATTTCTAAAAGCTGTACTTTTAATATTCTTTACAGATGTTATGTTTGTGTGGTGCTTGGCTCTACTATGTTGCAGCAGTTTCAGCCACATCAGGCATGGGGGAATTCATCTTACCCAGGATTAGATGGCTGCAATAAAAGTGTGTACAATGTAAAGGGTCACAACAGGAGTTTTTAAAAGCTGCTGAGGAAAAATGCACGTATTTTTGCATATTTTGAGGCAAAGCTAATCTCATTCAAAAACAGATGCCTAAATTAGGTCATAGCCTTACAAAATGCCTCTTTTCTGGGTTTGACTATAAAGAAAGTTTAGGATTTCTAGCCCCAAAATAAATACCTGAAATTAGGTGAGGTATATCATATGCTTCCTGCTCTGTTTTGTCAGAGGTCTGTAATAATAATAATAATAGTAGTAATAGTAGTAGTAGTAGTAATAGTAGTAGTAGTAATAGTAGTAGTAGTAGTAGTAGTAGTAGTTAATAATAAGAATGGTGGTTTTATTCTTTGGGACAGTGGACTGTGAAATGGCTTGTATAAATTAGAAAATATGTCTTCTGAACATGAAAAAAAAGCACAAAGTGAAGACAGAAAGGTCTAGAATACCTATATTCTTTTCTTAAAATTTTGAATCTCATGGGCTTGGTACTGTGCATTCCAAAAGGTGAACATTATATATTTCAGGGACAGAAGTAAGTCTATAAAAATGGAGGCTTGCTGTAACCCCCCTTGTAATACTTTTTTGTTTGGTTGTTGGGATTTTTTTATTTTAAGAAAAAAATAGAAAGAAACAGCTGAAAGCAAAAGTAGGTGAAGTGAAGACAATACTAAATCTTTTTTATTGGCTTTCTTGTGCTTTTTTTCTTCCTAAATTTCGTTCATAAGAGACCTGTTTGTAAGATGTAGACCGTGCCTGTGTCCACAGCACATTTAACCTTGAGTTCTTTGGATAAGAGAACAAATTATGCCAGATTTTCTTTTGCTTTCTATCCTCTAGATGGAATATCTTTTGTCTAAAAGGATGCAAACTCTGCTAGAAAATTTTCCTTTACCTGGGCAGTTTCAAATATCTGACATTCTCATTTCTAGTAAGCTCATGCAGCAGTATTTCTTCTTTCTATTAGTGGTACTAATAGGTTCTCTCTCCTCTAATAGAGAGTAAATTTCTATCCTTTTTATATCTCAGAAACTTTTATCCTTCTGCTAAATTATGGTCAAATTGGGCAGTGTGTTCAAGATGGCACACAAATGGCTTTTCTCACTGGGTTAGAGAACAAGACGTATTCTGTTACGTTTGTCCCCAGAAACTAATGGGAAGACATAAGATATGGCTAACCTAATGTGAGTGCTGATGTAGGTACTGCTGTAACACTATAGCTGCTGGCTCTCTGCGGTGCTCATTAGTTTTTGATATGTGTGTTTGTAGCCTTCCCCTTTGTCAGTAACAATGGAGATCAAAAGAGCAGAAAGGAGCAGGGTGAGGAGTGCAGGGAGATACTCCAGTAACCATTTCGTTTGCACAGTACCTTTGCCTCCGTGTGAATTGCACAACTGTAGTTCCTGGGTTTTTCTAGTAGGCAGGTCAGTAAAGAAACATAGAGGCTTATCTTTGAAGCAGAGTGAAAGCATATGGAGTCACTGCCTCATTTTTCGAGAATGGAAGAAACTGGAAGGGATAAACCAGCCTTCATTTGTCTCTTCCCCCAGTAATTAAGCCATGAATTAATTTAAATACTTAGATATGTCTCTCTGCTGTTCAGAGGAATTACTTTATTCACCAGCTTGTGTGCAGAAGTGTTAATTTCTAAAGGAAATTTCTTGCACATTTAAGACAGTTGTTACCTGAGCAAACCTTGTTCTGTAGCAGCACCTTGTGGGAAGGAAATCAGACTACAGTCTCCCACACAGGCCAGCATTCTCAGAAGACAGTTGCTGAGTGAGCATCTGGCATCAATGAGCTGAACAGCTTATTTTATTATTGCTATAGAACTTAGAGGATTCTAGAGTAATAAAAAACACATCCATTAGGATGATATACAGAAGGCACCCCAAATTTTTATTAATTACTGATCCTTTTCTCTTGAGAAATAAGAAAATTAGGGTACTATGTTTGTATGCATCTAAGAGAAAATTTACTCCTACGTGTAGCAAATGTATTATTGTTGAGTTCTTTACTTATTATTTCTTAGTTTTAAACCTTTAGAACCTTTGGATTGTGATATCCAGATAGATACACATCTTACCCAGGATACAAGGTTGCATTAACCTCAAAAGATAAAGTCATCTTTACAAAAAGAAAGGTAATAATTATATCTTTGTAATTTTGTTTTGCAGGAGGCAATAAGCTGAAGAATCAACATTTTCGCCTAAACTGGGCATGGATCTCCTTAGAAAAGGAGTATTACTTAGTAAATGAAGAGTCCAAGTATCTTGATGTTGTTCTTAAACGGAGAGGTTACCTGGGAGAAACCTCTTTTATAAGTAAGTTCACTTCTGACCTTATCAGTTGCTTCTATAAATCAGTGCCCCACCAGTTGATATAATGTATCAATACAACTATATCATATTACTGCTATTTCATGCTAAGCAAACTATATTCAAAGGAATATGTTTATTTATTAAAGAGTGTATCTTTTACTATGCTATGTATATGATTTCTTTAGTTATATAGTGAAATTTTCCCTTTTGAGTTTTTTTTGTCCTCTGCAATTAATTTTTGAATAAACAACCCAAGACACAGTCCTTCTTTCTTTGATTTGATTGATACCACTCTTTATTTGTTTCACAGAATACAGTTCCTGTCCAGATCTTCTTTTCCCTGTATTGAAAAAATACAGTTCTGGCAACTGGAAAGACAACAATAAACATATATCATTTTCCAGGAAGTCTATTGAGAGCTGGTCTGACCAGCAGCTACAAGCATTAGGCTTGTTTTCTTCACTTGGTGTTGGCAGTCAACTGAGGCTGATACAGCAGGTGTTGAAAACTGTTTGCAGTGTTTGGGGAGTTAAAAGGTGGAAAAAAGGTTGTGTTATCACATTCTGCAGCCTCACACCTGTTTCTAGCTTCTGGATCTGTTCCCATCCTCTGATGCATTTGCACCAGGGAATATTATCCTTGTACAATTTCACACTGAAACCTATGGTGAGCTTACACTGCTTAGAGAAAACACTCAATTTACAGCTGTTTTTGCAGAGATAGGTAAGCATTTGCCTGGCACCTTTCTGGTTAGGGCTTTTTCTGATTAAAAATCTGGGTTTCAGGTAGTGAGATGCAGTTGGGACACCTATTTTGGCATGAGATTTAGGGGATATAGACCTTAACTAACAGGATCTAACTTAAAAGACTGTTTTGAACGGTGAACTAACTTTGACAGTATATTTCTTTTAAAGAAAGGAAATGAATGGAAGAGATCAATTAGACACATAGTTAAGGATGTATGGTTTAAGTTAATTGCTGTACTGAATAACATACTGATGTGGCTTCTGATCCTTCAGATAGAGTGTTTACAAAATTTTCTACTTATGGATTCAAGGTCGGTTTCAGAATTGAGCTGACTGAAAATTCAGCAAAACTTGCCTCTGGCTACCTTAATCCTGCAAATGGTATTACAGAATTGGAAAGAACTTAAAAGATACTGGTCAAGATGCTTACTGGCCTTTCTGGTCCAAATGCAGTGCCGAAGTGGCTGAAGGTTTATAGGTTATATAAAATACTGGCTATGACTTAGGACGAGGCAGAAGCCTGAAGACAGAAAAGCAAGGTTTGTAGGGAAAGGTCATGTGTTTCAATACATTAAATAATGCAGTTGGAAGAAACAATCAGAGAAGGGAGAAGTTTTAAGATTTTTTTTCTGAAAACATGAGAAAAGCCTTTAAGACTTCAGTGGTAGTGTGGGATTTAAACAAGGCCAAACGCATGAGTTGGAGACAGTTCTGAAATACTGTCTAATTTCCCTGAAGGTCGGTCAGACAGCAAGTGAAATGCCTGTGAAAACCTGTTTTAGAACAGTCTGAATCTGAGGCTGGAAAGCCTGTGCCACCTCTGTGGCTTGAGTTATTTGAATTTTATCCCACTGACTTGCAGCTTCAGCTTGAACTTAATGATTGTCATTATGCAAATACTGAAATAAGAGGATAATATTTTTTTAAAATGCTTATTGCATTGGCAATGAGAGCAATGGTTCTGGTCTTGCATCTTCTTTCTTTTTTTATTCAGTATGTTTTCCTTTGTGTCTTTGTGTTTTCCTTAGCTTTCCCTTAAAAGACTGAACTTTCCAGGGGTATTTTTATTTTTTCTAAGAAAAATAAATATTTTCTAGGGTTTTGGGCAGGATGTTAAGTAGATGTTCTGGAAAAGAAGAGAACCCAGAGGGCTAAAAGGAGAGAGAAAAGTCTGTTGTCCCCTTTGGACACACACAATTGAATTATGGGGAAATGGAAACTTGACTGTAACTTAAGAGAAAGTAGGTGTTTTTCCACTTCTATATGTGACACCCAATATAAAACTGATCAAGAGTAATGGATTTAGCTGGAATGTTCCCGGGCTGTGAAAAGTATATTTTTCTGCATGTTTTTTAAAGATGACACAATGGGAGAAAAATTACCAGTGATGTTTTTAATGACCTGAATTTCTGATTTTAACAGGTATCAGCACCAGAGATGGTACTGCCAAGAAAGATAAAGACTTCAGAGGAAAAGCCCAGAAGCAAGTGCAGTTTAATCCTGGTCAAACCTTAGCCACGTGGCGAGTACGGATTTTGAGTGATGGTGAACATGAACATTCTGAGTCCTTTCAAATTGTTCTTTCTGAGCCTGTTATGGCAATTCTGGAGTTTCCTGCTGCATCCACAGTGGAAATTATTGACCCAGGAGATGGTGAGAACCTTTCCAGAACTGTACTGCCAATATGTGCTATACCAAACGATAAACTAGAGGGCAAATACTATGAGTAACAGTGGATACTAAAGGTTACCTGTCCTCAGAATATTTCTGAAGTCAGATTTTTCATCAGGTAGCCATTTTTCCTCTATCACTTCTATCAGTGCTTGATGAATAGCTAACTAGGTAGCGTGTTTTTATGAAATATCTGCATTTTTCTGTGATGTGTTATTTCTAGGGGGTTTGTTTGTTTTCATTTTAGTATAACAGGTTTTCCATTAAATGTGTTTGCAAACAGGACACAGCTGCAGAGTTAGCTGGAGGCTGACTTGATTTACTCTGCCATGATAATTCATGTGGCAGAGGATGGTACAGGAAAGTCTAGGCTGGTTCGTCCCAACAAGTTTGGGTCTTGAAGCAAACTATTTGCATCAGTTAGGCCTTAATATCAAGCTAAAAAGCTCACTAAAGTGTAATGTTTATTAGACCAAGTGTAGCACACGCTGCGTCGAGAACAAATAAAATTATGAAAAATTTTAAAAAGAAGAAATAGAGCTTTGTTCTGGTTGCTTTGCATCTTTTCAGCTGCATCCAGACACTTTAACCCGTGGGCTGTGGTCACACAGAACTGTCTTTAAGAAACCTTTTAAGTCCTGGATGACCATAACAGCTTGAATTACAAAGTCTTCCCTAATTAACTTTTGAAGAGTGTTGGGCATGGAAATTATCAGAGGTGTCTTAGTTCCTGGTTACAAATGCAAGTTAATCCAGAGCTCATCTCACATCCGTATTTAGTCACTGAGAAAAATAGTGCTTAACTTGAAGAATAGCATGTATGAGACACAGAAATAACTTGAAAATGTGTTCAATCTCTTTATCTTTTCTATGATTAGTAAGATAACACAACTCAAGGTAATTTGCTGAGTCTTCTTTATGCCAAAACCAGTATTTTATATTTCTTACATTAAGATAAAATTTTTACAGTCCCAGAGAATTTGTGTTAATTATACATAAGGTGACGTTGCATAGGAGAAAATTAAATGCACAGCTGGAAATCAAGGAATATCTACAGAAAAACTAGAGAGAGAACTTTGAGTGGGAGAACTGTGTTTCCTAAAACAGTCTTTTGAAGCTGAGGGTTTACCAAGCTCACTGAATAGGAACCATCAAAAGTTTTATTCTGCTTCCAGTGAAAAAATCATTGATTTGAACGGTGCAGTTTTAGGATCAAAATAGTGAGCTTGTTCAGAAAGCTGTACCAGCCTCTTGGTGTATGGGACATTAGTTAATGTTTTATTCCGAATATAGATTGCATAGGGATGTTTTTTTTTATACTAGCTGCAGTGGTGTAGCTCATTCTCCTCCGAGCTTATATGCTGTTCATAAGGTCTGTTAAACTTTTATAGTGCCATTTTACTCCTAGTTGAATAATTATGAGAGAGAGAGAGGAAAGTGAATAAATCAGATGTATTGGAAGGTTAGAGTTTTTCATTTTACCAGCTAAATTCTAAAGGGAAAAATAGAAGGAAAGAAAAGGGATTTTTTTTCGTGCTGCCTTTTGCTTTACTTTAAAACAAAAAACTAGGAATTTGATATTTTTCACACTGATTTTTTGTCTTGCCAAAATAGTGAGTAGTTCAGATCTTACCAAACCTGAATTACAGCATTTTTAAGGCAAGCTTTTGACCTTAAGTCATGCTAATAGTAATTGGAGAAATAAAACCTGGAACGTGTTTTCAAAGAAGTCGCCTGACAATTTTCAGAACACTGTTTGCCAAAGTATTGTGAAATGATGAAAAATTTGCTTTATGCGGTCAGCTGATATACTTAATTTGATATTATACAGAACTATATTCTGTTTGGGTTGCAGTCACACTAATGTAACTGTAAAGGTGCTTTATAATTATGTGCGTAGCCACCTTTTGTTCTTGAGTTTTTGAGAGAGCAAGAACAAAATAGATCCTGAATCCCAGTAACAGCATAAAACCCAGCAACCTGATTATATAAGTATAAAATAATGAAGGAGTTCAGAATGTATCTTGGTGGGGCTTTTCCCTGAAAAACGATCTGATATTCTTTGGTATGATACATTTTAGGGAGAGATTGCTCCTCAGTCTTCACTGGCTGTGTTGGCTGGGTCTCCTTTGAGTAAAACAAGAGTGTAACCAACTCAAATCAAATGTCCGAGTCAGAGTAAGATGTCAAGAGCTCAGCCTTGCTCCTCAATGCCAAATGATTTTCGTGGTTATCTTGATGCAGTAAAATAAAGAATGGCCTTGGTGAACCACAGCCTGTGTGTGAGCTATGCTATTGATACGACTGTAGTTAATAGTTAATAATTAAATACCATGGAAATAATAAAAAGATAAACTTTGTGAACAAATTCTCCAAACACTGTCTTGCACCATTAGCCCTAGATAAACAAATCAGTCACGTTAGAGACCACTTAATAAGGACTTGTGAATTCAGACCTAATGATCTGATTTTCTTTTCCATTTCTGAAATACTAAGAAACTCTACTTCTCTCACCCTCCAGGTTTTACATACAATTTAGTGGCATTGCCACTAAATGCAAGTTATTTGTTGCACTTTAGGATATTCAAAAATGCTCTTAGCTGATGTACGGGTGACTTTGTGAGCTTCTTTTCTTTGCAGAATCAACAGTCTTTATTCCTCAGCCCACCTATACTATTGAAGAAGATGTTGGTGAGTTATTTATTCCAGTCAGAAGAAGTGGAGATGTGAGTCAGGAACTGATGGTCATCTGCTACACACAACAAGGTAGTAGAATCTACTATAGAATAAATAAATGGCAAGAGTGGAAAAGAGACGGAAATTTTAAAATACTTATTCCATCTATTTTGTAATAAAATTGTTTGTAACTCTGTTAATTACGTTTTCATCTAAATATCTTCAGTCTCAACTGGAAATGTATTCATCTCTGCAATCTGTCTAAGAGTATTACTGCACACAGTTTAAAAATCATCATAGAGAGGTGAAGAGGATCTGTGTTCTTTATATTTTTGTAAGATTTTATATGCAGCCCCATATATCTGAAAGTGATGAGAACTGAAATCACTGCAGTGATTGCCCAGGTTATCCTTCACTTGTTTGTATCTTGAAAAAAGGAATACAAAATAATATTGCTTAATTGCCATACTTCTCCTTCCTCTGCCTTTCAGTCTCTTACTAATTATATGTGTGCAGGGCATGAGGTTTCTACACCTGTGGTTTTATTGTTGTTTTTCGTCGGGAGGGCTGAAGCAGTATTTTTTGTAAAGTGATCTGGAATCCAAATAATTTGTTTTCATGAAATTCTATCTGTTCTAGTCCACTGGTATCTTCAATATGGGTAAAATATGCTGAGGGAGTAAACTGGTAATCCTCACAGGGGCTATTTTGTCAGTCTGTCTCTTGTGATAGACAATATTCCTTCTGACAGAAAAGGTGCAAAAGATTTGAAGAACCACGCTCTTCCACTGTATCATATAAAGAAGTACTTTGTCCATGGATCTCAGAAGCGGGTCTGTGGACCTTTGACCTTGTCCACAGCCCATCTTATCACCAAAAAGTAAACAGAAATTAAAAGATAAAATAAAATTCCACCTCTGTGAGGAGATCATTATAACCATGGTATGTACAGTGACTGTTTTCCTTTTGTGCCACAGGAACAGCATCTGGCACTGCCCCAACCTCTGTACTTTCCTACTCTGACTACATATCCAGGCCCGAGGATCACAACAGCGTTCTACGTTTTGACAAAGACGAACGAGAAAAAATGTGTCGGATCGTCATCATAGATGATTCCTTGTATGAAGAGGCTGAGACCTTCGATGTTTTGCTGAGCATGCCCATGGGTGGAAGAATTGGTGCAGAATTCCCAAGCACTCGCATTACCATTGTGCCTGACAAGGATGATGGTAAGATATCATATAATCGAAGTGATATTCCCAATTCAGGACAGAAACTACAAATATCATCACATTCAAATCAGCGTGTAGAAAATAGGTTTTGTTTTTCTTCCTGCTGGTTAAAACACATGCTGGTTCAATCTTGAGATTAGAAAATACTATTGGAAAGCTGTGCAGGTTTTTGAAAGTATTTAGTATTGCTATTTTGTTGTTTGAGGAAAACACATGAGCGGTGATTCAGAGCAAGGAGCTGCAACTTTCCCTTCTGTCACATTAATAGATGTAATCCAAAATGTCACCTTGCATGGGCAGCCTTGTTTCTGTGATTCTGAGGCTGTGTCCACAAAGCCTTTGGGCCCATTCAGTCATGCCCTGATGGGGCAGAAGCCATCTAGCAGCTCCTAAGAGGCAAGCACTTGGTTTAATGATGCATTTAAATTTCTGCCTAAGTGTGTCCATGTATGCTTCTTTTATCTTTTAATAAAGCAAATATTCAAATGCCTGTAATGTTGCTTTCAAAATAGCTTCAGTAAGGAAATGCTGACAGAATCATGTCACTTGTTTAACTGGTTAATAGCTTTGAGATACTGGTGGTGATTAGAAAAAGATGTGTGACTAAGGCAGAGTAGAATCAGCACACCGTATCACCAACTGCTTTCAGAAATACATGTATTATTGCTGCCTCAAGCCTCTCCTTTAATGCTTCAGCATTGATGTGACAGCTCTTTTTCTAGGAAAAGTAGCACAAAAGCTTCCTGGTACAATTGCCCTCATTTATGCATGGAGTTAGGAGACTGACATCTCAGCTGTAAATTCTGTGATAGGACTACTGATAAGCTATTTTAGTCCTCTCAGTGAGGCCATAAGCTATCTATTGTGACACTGTCATATTTCCTAAAGACTAATGGGAGGAATTACATAGTACAGTACTCTTTGAAAGTCTGATGCCAAAACAGACCATTATTATCAGCACTGTGATTTCTCTCTAGGTAAGGATACAAAAGCTCTTAAAGGCAGGAAGTCCACACCCATCTAATTGCCTCATAAATACTCAGTCTGCCTGAAATTTCTCACCTGTAATCCTGTGACAGAGGTGACTTTGTTTTCTCTATGGAGCATTTGGGTATATAGTGTTGAAAAAACAGGTTGAAAAAACGCATCTTGTGAAGTAAGAGATCATATATTGAATGCAAGCCAAAACAGAAATCTTTATCTGACTTTGCTATTATAGCAAATGCAAATTTATTCATTTAGGGGCTTCTACAACAGTTTGATTTATATGAATAATTTTGGTGAATTCATGAACTTTAAAGTTTGTACATAGCAGAGTATAGAATATTTGGAGAGTAGCTATTAAAAATATATTTTCATTAAGAAGCTAATTACCCAGATTTTGAAGGTGTTCTGACTGCTTAAAATTTATATGAAGAGTCTCGGATGGAGAGAATGATTCTCCAAGGCATTAGTTAATATCAGAGATGAGCTGAAATTAGACCATCTAACTTCAGTGGGAATCTCAGTGACTCCCAGTCACAACACAGTATAAAACTTTACATTTTGTGAAACTCACGCAAAATATTCGGGAAGTTAATGAGAAATCTCCTTTAACACTGCCATTAGAAAGCAGGAGAAGTAATTTTGTTTGTGTTCAGTTTTAAGTTTCTGCATTTATGAGCACAAATTGCCTCGGTGCTACAAACTTTTATACACAAATTATTTTAACAAAGAATAATCTTATGGAATTTATTTAAAAAGCTGGGGAAGTGTCTGGGAAATCAGAATAGAATATTTTCACTATGTAGCAACTGAAATAATCTATGCTTGTTGGTAGGAGTAAACAATTTTTGGGATATTGAAAGATAAGTGGTCTTTGAAGTATAGATTTGGAACACTTTTTTACAAACATTCACTTGTCTTTTCACACACAAAATGTTGCGTATGTGATATTTGAAATGGTGTAACACAACTACTTTTTAGCTTTCTGTATCAGTGAAAGAGCTCCCACAAAGAATTCCAGAACGTGCAAAAACTTATCGACAATTCACTTACCAGTAAAATTTCCTACCACGTTCTTTTTAATTTGCATAAAAATATAAAGCATGGCAACAGAAAAATCTTATGTGTTTTGTTTCATCTGAGATCTGTTGCACTGCCTGTTCTATAAAAAGCAGAGTACAGATTTCAAAGATAAATTATAAATTACACCTTTCCTATTTATTTATATATTCCTACACATATACAAATATATATACATGCACGTATTTATGTAATGTGTGAGCAATTTAGCACCCTGGCAGTCATGATTGAAATCCTGCATAAATAAGCAGAGGATTTTAAGCAGCATTGGTTATTATTGTTTGCAGTGCACAAAAACAATTTTAATAAGTTAAAACAGTGTGGTATGTGAAAGAAAAAGAATTTTTCTTTAGCTTTTACCTGTAAAATTTCATTCACAAAATATTTAAGATAGAGGATGATAGAACCTTTAGCACAGATATAGCAGCCTATCAGCTATAGTAATGCTATGATGCTAAATTCTGTGTTCTGCTTTATTCTCTAGTTCACATCTACTGGTATATTTTTCTCACTGTTTGTTTAAATTCATCTTCTACTTAACAGAGTTTCTTTGGACAAATGTCACAGTATGTCATTAAGTGATGTCTCCAACTACTGTGACTGGATGGATATTATGCATTGGCTTCTTCAGGTCAAATAATAGAAATAACAAAGGTCAAAGTTTAATAATACTACACGAGATCTTTCCCATGGAACTCAAGTCAGTGCTAGCAACATTGCCTTATCTTCTCTGGCATTCAATGAGAGTTAATTAGGAAACGCTCACCTTCTGTACCTACCATCCAAATCTTTTATTTCTAGAGAATTCCCTTAGGGTCTAACTAAAATGCCGTAGTTGCTATGTAATCATGAGAATAAAATAAGTAAGAGGCATGCTCAACTTTCTAGTGAACTACAATGTATTCAATAAATTCAATAAATTTTTGTCTCTACAGAAATATCTAAAATAATCTATTTGAAATCTAAAAAACAAATGCTGAAGAGTATTTCAATAGGTATTTAGAAACTCAAGCATTTTCTGTACTGATGTGGACTTAAGTTACAAAATCTAGCCAGAACTGACAGCCTGAACTACTTCATGCATCTCAGGGATTTGGAGGATGAAGAGAAATGCCTGAAGAATTTGAAGTCAGTTGGTTGGTTTGGGACACCCCTATCCTGCATGGAGAGCACAGAGTTCAGCATAAAGCTCATTTGAAGGAGGCACTTTACATAACAGATAAATATTATGCATCTAAGAAAAGGAAAATGAGGTTAATGTGCACTTTTCATTCCCCTTGGAGAGAGGAATCCTGGAATTTAGTCTAAGACTCACAAAAACACTCAGACCCCGGTCTTCCATGGAAATGCCTTAATCCTCAAGCACTTAGCAACTAAGCTAGATCAGCCTGGAAGTGCTCTCTGTTTTTCCAGCTGAAGCAGTGACGATGAAATCATTTCAGAGAGAGAGAGAGAAAAAGTGAGATCTAAGTCTTTTGTTAGTTTTCATCTGGGAATTAAGAGCCTGTAATTTGGTTCCAGCGCTAACAATGTTGCTGTGTTGTGTGCAACAAGTCTGATACAAAATGCTTTTATAAGGTTTGAGTCAAAGCTCTGCTTTTTCATAGTCCCAATATTTTGACTGCTGTCCTAATTTAGATTCCTTGTTAGTTACTTGGGGGTTTTTTTTGTTGTGGGCAAATTTAAAACTCTTGGTTTGTAATCACATCTGGAAAGCTGAAGAGAAGAGGTGTGGCGAGTGCAGAGCTGGAAGTTTGCACCTAAGGGGAAAGTACTTAAAATTATTTTGTTTGCTGCAATTTTTTTGTAGGTGACAGTCTCCCGATGTGATTTTAATTCCATGCTACTGTATTTAGTGTTGCCATGAGAGCACACAGCCTTACAGCCAGGCTGAAAAACAGTGATCCTGCCTTAGTGGAATTGTTGAAGTCTCATGCTGTTCACAGCAGGAAGTACATTAAATACATTTGTTCCACTTCATTCACATTAGATGGGCAAGAAGCTGCTCAAACTTCTTCGTGACATTTCTACATCGAGGCTGGGAAAGCAAAGGACTCAGGTTTATGTCAGAGGTTTGCTGACCATTATCTTTACACCTGCTCAACAGAATCAATCACTCCTACCATCCACGTGATAGAGGATAGCACTATCTGGGAATATTTTACAGATGAGTAATCTGGATGATGCTATCCTAACACAGAAAGGCAATGTTAGATTTCATTAAACAGAACAGATTAATTATTTAGTCTTCTGGAGATTTCTTTAAAACACTTGTTGTCACTTTCCTTAAACCTTAATTAAATTTTGAAAATCCTTAGACCATGTTCTGGAAATCGGTAGCCACCAACACTTGTCCACCTTCCTTGGAGTAGTAAATTACATATTAATGTTTACTGTCAATAGCCTGAAAAGTCAGTGCTGCAATGTTACATTATAAATATATGCTTTGCATTGGCTCCTAGCAGGCAGACAGTATGAATTAACTCTCAGTGTCTGTACTGAGCCAAATTTACAGCTTGTGATAAATAAGTATTTTATTAGTAACATAGTTTGTCAGAGGAACATCCTTATCTCACAAGGCTAGTTGAATTCTCCTTATTTCCATTGGTCTCCAAGGCAGGCAGTCAAATGTGTCTTTCTCTCTTTGCCAGTAGGTATGTCAGACCTTGAACTGAACGGATGGTTGATTGATCTTGGTAGTTAACATCTGCTAGTCTATTTGTCTATTTTTAATTACAATCTGAACACTACAGGCAGAGCATGCCTACTGTTGTGTTACGGACTGGAGTCGTGATTTGGCCAACTATCTACCACCACTCTCTGGAAATGGCTAAAATAGTGAACTAGTTCTTTTTTCCTCTGTACATCCATCTCTGATTACTTTCTCCCTTTTATGTTTTTACAGTGCTTGTGAGTCTGATGCCTCTGGCACTTCTGTGTAGCTTTTAACTTCTTTTGTCCTCTCATTAAGTAAAATCTCCATATGACCCCTCCCCTTTCCCCAGTCTGTGGCAGGTGGCCAGGTTGGCAACTAATCAAGGGAAAAAGTGGATGGCAGCCAGCTTATGACACATATCATACTCCCAGTTTTCTTTGCTAATAGCTTCTTATTATCACTAGTTCAACAGAGTGAAAAATGTTCAATTTGTGATGATAGCCTTAAAGATATCAGAAAGTGCCTGTTTGCTGCCTATCACTGAAATAAATTAATGTCATACCTTGCAGTAGGACATTCTATAGAGTAACCAGGCACGTTTATGATTTGCTTTCTTAGTATTATTTGTTGCTCACAGTTTATTATGTATGTGCGTCCCATCTTATGAGTGTGTGTATATATGTGTGCGTGAACTACAGATGTTGGATTAATCTCATCTTTATTTAATGACTAGATATATAGTCCAACCTTATGATCTAGGCTCCTTTGATAGATGAGGAGGACAGAACATAACCTCCAGACAGTAATTTGTCACATCTATTTCAGATGGCTCTTTTATAGTAGGGGATGCAGCTAGTGGAGCACAAAGCTCTTCAGCCTTCACTGCTGCACGTTTCTAAATGGGTTGCTTACACATGCATTATTACACTTCTGTGTGAATTGCAGTAGTATTTTGAAGAGAGTGTTGAAAGAGAGAAAACTTTTAGTTTTGTACTCAAAGCACACGAAATAGCCGATATGCAGAAGGCACGAGATTACATGAACTGTAGAAAAAATTCTACTTTCTGTTAAATTTAGAACAAGTTTAACGAAGTGGTGTTCTTATGTGAACTGGTATTGCATCCCAGAGCCTAATGCATTATTGGTTTATGATGGTTCACTCAAGAGTACGTTGAACTGCTTTCTCTCTCCTGTCTTGCTGTAGCATATGGTATTTTTTATGGCATTGGTCTTTGTACTGTAGATCTTGCATTTGTTATACACTGTTTAGAAATGTGATGAATGCCTAGCAAACCATTCTAAATTAATCATTTGTTTGTTGTTGGATATGGTTGTAGGGAGTGAATTTAGTGACCTAGCAAGTGCTTTGTATGTTTTAAGATTTGGATAATCAAGTTGAGTAGGATGTCTTGGGGTATTCAGTTTTCCTAAGGCTTCTTCAATCATCTTCCTTCCTCTGAATCTTCTCATACTGAGACTGCCATTTTGCTCATAGTCTTTAAAGACCCAAAAGATACTGAACACTGTAACCACTGTAGCCCATTGGGCTTTAATGCTGTTGATTCTCCTTTTGAGCATGGAAATCCTCAAAAGATTAACTCAGTTACTATCTCACTTCACTGTCAGGACATTCTTTTCTCGTTCACACAAACGGGATCAAAAGTCCAAGAGACAGAATTCAAGAAGTTTTAACATACAGCAGAGCATGTTTTCTTTTGTTAGAGCTGTGCTTTTGTGATCTGACAAGTCTGGCTGTTGCTCTGTTTTCACTTCTGCTCTGTCTTCTCTGCCAACTCCCATCCTCAACAGTAGCTCTGGTAAAGGGATCTCTTGTATACTTTTCTTCTACGGCCTTGGTGAGCTAAATATGTTCTGATCTTATGTGGGCAGAAAAGCCTATAAGAAATTGTTTTCATTGGTTAAGCACACTCAACGTAACTAGCATTGTCACTGAATAGTAAAAGTGCAAAAATCAAAAGTTGGATCAGCCAGAAATTGCTGCATACTATATCTTTACCTAGCCTGATTTCTAAAATGTTGCTGGACTTCTCGTACCAGTTCTGTTTGTAGCCCTCATTTTTTATCTGATGTGTGAATCACTGACTGTAAGCTCCTTCAAGCTTGGCCTCCTTGTGAAAAACCTTGTGTGTGGTATATTTAAATGCTACTGCCTAGCCTTCCCATTTATCTGTCTCCCTCTGTTTCATCAGTTTGTTGAGAATTTGTTACCGATCCCATTTCCCAGGCCTGTTATATAAAACTAATCTAATTCATTTTAAAAATAGAGCATATAGAAGATTCTGAGTTGGTTTCATGTGGGAGGTATAGCCAGCAGGAAAAAGGTATGTGAAATTCAGATGGTTGCTGCAGGCAATACAATGATGTTTGGGTGTGTCCCCAGATTCCAATGTTTGTTTCTTCATCTGTTAGTCTTTATATTTTTATTTCCATTGGTAAATGAGGCAATTATCTGATTATGGAATGGTTTAGGCAAGTGATTGGAGCTCGATGTACTTACAGCAGGAAGAATCTTTTGGCCCTGTCCTCAGACTTAACACAGGAAAAATTCCTCCAACACCTCTAATAGTTCCAGTGATATCAAGGTCTATAGGTTATATCCTGAGGGTGTGTGGAAGAATAATAACAATACTACTCTACTACTCTAATAAATATTTTCATGTATATGTTAGTACACAAATATATGAATTTGGTGTTTTGGAAAGGTAGCAATGTTTCTTAGCAAACCAGCAAAGGTAAATGAATTGTTTCAAGGGAAGGTCACTTATCAGAGTCAGTCTCACAGATTACCTGTCTGCTAACATGCCATTTGTAGCTGGGAAACAATTTAAGACTGCTCATTACTATCTTATACATAATAATTAACTAATTGTTGAAAAATTCATTTTCACTTTAAAGGCACACGTCTTCAATGAGTTGAGCTACAGCTTGGCTTCATACACTCAGATGTCTTTATTCTCCGTTGTTAAGAAATACTGTGTAGCTCATTGAGCTGTTACTGGACCATTTATGATCGGCAGCCTGCCATTAAGCAAAATCAGAATTAGCTCTGTTCTCCAGGCTACAAAGAACACTGCAGGCTGTTAAGAAGGAAAGAGCAGGTGACCAGAGGTGGGGTATCACTGTAGCTGTCTCACTGCCACCTCAGTCTTGTAGCTAGAGCTGTAGTCTGCTTCCTTTAGTGTGCTACTTTGCTCACATTTGAGTTTTGCTTATTGATGTAGCAGAGAATGTAGATATGGGCTCCAAGCCTGCCAGGCAGGTGCTGCTTGGGATGGTACTGTGTCTGGAGAAACTGAAGTATGGATGCACTTTAACATAAAGGGCGAGTTAAAATATAAAGTGTCATGCTAAAATAGTGTGTATCATAAATTAATTAAATGTGAGTAATATATCATGTTGTTCATAGCGGTTGCTGCTTCACACCATGTTACTCTACTGAAACTGAGGTGAGTTGCATAAAATGAGAGCAATTAAGTGATGAGCCAGTCTAATCAATGTATGGCACTGCCATTGTGGATTAAAAAGGAAACTGCGATTTCCTTACAAAATCAAACTGTGTTGGTAAAGATTGTGTTGATTTGAATCTGTCCTATTACTTGGTATAGTGTTTGCAGTATTGTTTAAAAAACCTTTTTAAGTCAATAGACAGAAATGGGCTGTTGAGACAAATAGAAAAGCAGACATTATTTGCTTAAGATAATGTCTGTGGCAATTTGGCTGAAACTATCAAATTTGATTCTGAGGGGAATTTACTTTTTGATTGCAAAAGTTATGACAACACTGCTAAGATGAAAGCTGTTAAGATTGCAACATATGAATTTGAAAAGTAATCTGTTTTGACCTCATCAAATAAAAAGCTCTTGGCATTTGCACAATAGGTACCTGCTACAGAACTGAGCTCTGACTGTAATCTTGACCCCTGCTTCTACAGCATTCAGTGAAAATAAATTACTTGGCAAATTAAATTCATTGTGCTGAATGCAAGCTCGGTTGCTTGCATAGTTTCAAGTGTGTGTAAATAGCTGCAGAATGGTGCTACCTAGTTTCAGATTTTAAGGTCCTCTTTGATATTTTCTTAATATAAAGTTTTTGTAATGGATGGGTTTTCTGAGCTTTTCTTTTGCCTCTATTAACACGCATGTATGAGAGAGATTTCAGAAGTTCACCTTTATTGCTATTAAACAGTAAATGCTCATGCCTTCTTACATTTAATGGAACTCTCATTCTTAACTGGTCTACCTACAACTCACACACTTCCTGTGTGTAACACTGGGATCTGTTATGTTACAGACTCAGCAGATCAGTCCTTTAATGCCAGCTGTGATCCTGAAATGCAAGTAGGCATTGTGTAGGGATGTATATGCTGCCTGAGTATGAGCCACAGCAGGTCCAGCCAAAGCTGTCCACGTCCAAGTTAATTAGCTGTGCTAGCCATAAGGGCTCATTGCTTTGCACTCAGCATGGCCCTAGCATGTCCAGACTGTACCAGAACAGGTTTGTAGGCTTGCAAAATGCTGGTTTGCACCTTCTGCATTACCACAACAGACATCTGCTAGCTCTGGCAACTCATAATGTTCTCATCACAGCCTTGTTTGTACTGTTCATGGAAAGAAGGAAGGCAAAAGCTTTTAGGAATAAATAGTTTTAACACTAGAAAAGATGAGCCGTAAATTCATTTGTAAAGACTTCTTCTCCTGGTTCCAGTATCTGAATATGTCAGCGTGGCATGTCTGTTTTCTTCTATTTTTTCTTTCCTCTTGAGAATATATATGTGTGTGATACTAAATTCACTTTAGTTTTAAGCCTTATCATGGTGTCAGCACAAAAGACACTGTTCTTTTGTGTTTGTCTTAAATATCCTGCCAACAGGATTTTTTATAAACAACCTACTCTTTTACAGTGTCTCCCTAAAGCGGTTTATAAGGATATCATTTTAAAATTTAAAGCTTCTTTGGAAATAAACATTTTTGTGCTATCACACTGATTTGATGATGTACCTTCAAAGTTCGGCATGTTCCTAACAACATGAGAAGTGTGTTTGTTTTCCTGCTTGATGACTGACTAGTGCTGTAGTTGAGGTACACCTCTGACTCTGTAAGTACAAGGACAAGGCAAAGTTTTCATTTCTATGCCAAGAAACCTGGGACTAAAGCTCCTAACCTTTCTCCTCTGATTATTGTAACTTCATGCCAGGGAAATCTGTGGGTCTAAACAAAAACCCTTAGAAAACTTCCTCTTATTTCTCTAAGACGAACCATTAAATTTGCAGTAGTCTCTCTTCAGGGTGATTACTAGATTAAAGGTCTGCTGTAAGTGAGCCTGCAGTCATTGAGCAGTGTTTTCCAGACATGACCTGAAACAGACAATGGTTTCCCTGTTAGAAGCTTGGCTTTGCTACTTCCCCTGGGGAGCTACTAACACAGCTTACAGGAAATGAATTTAGAAAACATTTGTAAGGATTTGTTTCCTAGGATGGGTAACCATGCAGAATGTGTCTTTCATTGAACATACATACCTCAAAAAGTGTGAAAAACTCACTCTGGAGAACAAGGCAAGCTAGCTGAGGGGTTAGATATTTTTTTCTTTGTCTGCAACTTCAGGAATGAACAGTTTGTGAGGATTCTTCTTCAACAGCAGTAAAGCAAGCATTAGGATAATGCTATAAGAAACAAACAGTATTTTATTTGATGCCTTCCATCTAGTTTAAGGCAGATCATCTAAGTTCCCTGCATAGCCAGTAAGTAGAAGGGAATGCTTCCACACCTCCTCAGATTTTTCTGATTGCAGTGAGTGAGCCATTCCACCTGTCCTCCTATATGCTCATTGTGCTGGAGTGGCCTATCTTTGTCCTTGCAAACTGAGAGCAAGCAGGGTCCATGTGAGTGCCTCTCACTTAAGTGCTTAAAATGAGGTGCAGCCAAGTCCAGATCAAGTTCCGGAAACATTGGGACATAAGAACAAGATTAGACTTGGGAAAGTGTGCTGAACTCTAAGCATACTTGTTTAAGAAATGTCGTGTATTAGAATAGATAGGGTTTTTAAGTGCCTTTATCTAACTACTGGCATGTTAATAACCATTTGGTCTTAGTAGGCAATCTGTATTTTTATTGTCTAGAGGCTGGGAAAGTCTTTGTCCATCTTAAGAATTTAGAAGAACATTGTATGTCTGAAATGACACATTGCTTTGCAGATCTAATATCCAGTGCTTCAGTATCCCTGTAAGTAGAACTCTCATCAAAGTTAATAGTAGTTACACAAAAGGTACAGAGGGGGTATGCTGTTCACCTATTAAAAACGTTTCAGATAAGAGCTTCACGGTCCAAGTATAAAAACAACTACTGTCAAGACAGCCTCTATGGGCAGATAAAGTAAGATCAATGTGTGTCTGTCTGTGCACACAAATATACGCATGTTTAAATACACATACTCTTGAATTTAAAAAAAAAGAAGAAAATTGGAACTGGCAACATTTTCATCTACTAGACTTCTAAGTTTGTCTTTCATCCTGCAAAGGTTGATGACTTTGATAATGCTCGAACAGGTATATGAATCTGCACTATTTTTCAATTCCATCAATTTGTTGCATGGTTTCAGTTTTAGCAGATAAATAGAGACGCAGCTGCAGTTGTTTCATTGATGAGGAATATTAAAGGAGTACATTTGTTTGGTTTTTTTATTTTATTAGTTGTGAAATACAGAAAAATCTTGAATGCAGGAGAGAAAATTCTTTTCTCCAAAACTTGCAATTTCACTCTTGAATACAGTTCCAAAATGCTTATTAACTGCTGCTTTCTCAGATGAAGTTTTAGCTTTGTAATAACTAAGTGAAAATTTTATATTATTTCTGGTTAGTTTTAATTAAGTTGCTATAAGAATTTTACGTTGTTCAGCAGTCTACCAGAGGAGATTGTTGCCATACACTGGGGTGGTTCTTCAATCCAAAACATTTATTCCTTTGTAATAGAAGTCATAGCTTTTGCATCAGACATATAATCTTATAAAAATCTGACTTATGGAAATGATGGTCTCAACTTCCACTTACCATTAAAAAGGATTTATGTCTCCTCCTTTGCGTAAGTTGTACCTTTTCTGCATGCAAGGCATAGCTCTGCAGAGCCATAAACTTTTCCAGTCATTTCCTTTGAATGTGTTGCTTTTTTTCCTATGGTTAGTGAGGGAGAAGTAACCATAGTGCTACTCAGAGCACTGAGCAATTGCTGTGATCTTTGTCTACTGAATTCAAGTTGGCCATATGCTGTATGGTATTTCAAATACATTTGTGATATTTAGCCTCATGATGCTAATAAATTCTCATGAGATAGCATAAGAAAATTGTGAGGAAGTGTAAGGAGAACTTGAGTAGGTCTTTTTACACTTGTGGGAGGTAGATGTGATTTCTGCTGTGCAGTGGGAAAACTGAGGCACTGGCTGTGCATGATTAATCTTGCATGTTTGAAACAGGAATGGAAAGCATAGAAAAGGGGAGATGATATACATCCAGGATGAAGCTGGGATATGTTTTTAAGGCTATTTACTTTGTGAAATTACTGTGGGTTGGAAAACTGGAAAAGGGAGGAAAAAATGAAGCTAAACAGTGTGTCTGTTAAGTGGAATAGCTCTTAACCTCCTTTGCTTTTTTTGCTCTTCTTTCTTATGAACTGTGAACTTCAGTATTAAGATAAAGTCAGTTCACATTTCAGTTTACATGAAATAAGATTGATTTTGTTTTAAATGCTAGATGTGGGGGAACCGAAATTAAGTATTTGCCCTCTTAGTTAGCTGGAAAACATTACCAAGAGTAGCTCCAGTTATATGTCATGTTGCAGTTTGGTTTTAGCAACAGGAATCTGTGAGAACGTTCAAGTTAAAGTTTCATTATCTGTATTCATCTTTGTATGTTTGCACCAAAGTGAAAAATGCAAGGAATTTTCTGGCTTGTGCACAGGACTCAACTAAAGCAAGTTTAATGCTTTTCGGTTTTGCACACAGATTCATACATGCTGGCACAAAAAGTTGAAAATGTAGGAGGCAAGAAAAAGAGCACAGTGCTGATATAACAATTGCTATCTAAAACCATGCAAACCAATACTTGAAAAGAAGCCAAAAATAGCTAGGAGAATTCTAAACCTTAAAAAAAAAGCTTTATTTCACTTACTGAGATGAGCAAAGTGCTCTCCATTTTTTAATGTGGATTTTATGGTCTCTTGTTAACTTCGGTATAAGATCATTTATGGACATTATTCCTCTTTCACCAGAACCAGCATTCTACTTTGGAAATGATGAATACCACGTTGACGAGAGTGCTGGCTACATTGAGGTCCGTGTCTGGAGGGCTGGAACCGATCTGTCCAAAGCTGCCTCTGTTACAGTGAGGTCTCGCAAATCTGAACCAGTAACTGCAGAGGGTGAGTCGCTGTTTTGCTCTAGTTTCACACTGCTGCTGCACTGCATACGCTGGTACACACTGCTGGTACACACTGCTACATTTCCCAAGTGCTAGTTCACTGGGTCTTGGTACAGTTTCAACTATATAAGATGAAAACTGCATGTCTCTTGCTCTTAACAGATCTTTTCTTCTGAGAAAAAATTACGTAGTTACAGAATTTCAAAGAAACAGGAGTAGGAGCAGCTATGAAGTACAGCACTAAGAGAAATGCCTTTAAATCCTCATATAAAGACTGCTGCAAAGGCAGTTGATTGCTGCCTCAAGAGCATACTCTGGGCACAGTTATGATCACTGCCGGCGTGCTGAGTTTGCTTCTCTCATTTTTACTGTAGGCAATGAGAAATTATTACCTAGTATCCTATTCAGGAATAGGATCGCTTCAGCTGTGTGGTTCTTGGATGCTTTGACAGAACCTTCGTCTGCAGAATCAAGAGTTAGCGTACTCTATTTTTTTCCACAGAACATGTAATAATGTTTAAACTAAGATATTCATATAGAGGCATCATAAAAATTATCTTCCTTAGATGCTTATCCTGAGTGTAACTTTACTGTTATTTCAGGAATATCTAAACATTTTTTATATATTTATATATATACACACACATATATATATGTGTGTGTGTGTCTATATATATATATATAACATATGCATAACATAACATACATAACATGTATGTATTTTTCTCATGAAAAAGAAAATTATTAAGTCTGAAAAAAGACATGATTGCTCCATTTCTGACCTTGCTTTTATGATCTAATGTCTTAATCTAATCTTGAATATTGAAGTTATTTTATTTCTAGTACAAAATGTCTTTCCTTACAGTAAGGATCTTCATTGTGCCAGGACCTCTAGGATTAAAAATAGGGAATGGCTTAGCTCTTGGGCTCTCTAGTCTGTTGGTCACAGCATGAAAGCTCTGACATGGCTGGCTGCCTGTAAAACCATAAACCCAGTTCTTGGCCTTACACAGTGCAGCAATGGATTTGGTGCTCCGAGCTGTCAGTCCTGGAATCCTGCCTTAGAGGCTTAGCTCTAGGGGAGTACTGTAGTAGGGCCTTTAGGCAAGTGCCCATCTGATGATGGCCTTTAATCTGGCCAAATTTTGTCAAATTCATGGAATTCCAAACCTGATTTCAATTTCAGTTGCAGTGCTTCCCCCAAAGCTTTGTTTCAACAGTTCTGCTGTTTATTCTCCCCAAAAATTAATGTTAAAACTGAGTCCTTCCCTGAAGTCCTAGATACCTTTAATGCCTTGGTTCCAAGACTGTCATGTTTTAGTCAGTTTCTTGTTTAGTTTGCCTTCTTCTCATTGGCATGTTATGGATTGGTTTGCTTTGCTTAAAAGAAAAGAAACCCAGATCAATCTTCCTTTGAGAGTAAGATGCCAGACCTCACCTGATATGGTCTGAGCAGAATTTTGTTTGTTTTCCTTTCATTCTGTCTGTCAACTCCTCTGAACAGCAGTTCTTACAATCAGCTCACTGGCCTTGTCTCCTTTCCTTTTTACATTAATCTCAAAACTTCCATCTTTGTTACAGAATAATATGAAATGTCTTTCAAAAAGACTTTGCTTGGTCTCCAGAGTCTCTCTCAAAGATTTTGCTTACTTACATTTTTCACTTCAAGCAAATTTCAGAATTTTTTCTGGAATAACTGTTGGTTTCCAACAGAACAGAATCAGCCTCATTTTGTGACTCAAATCTTCATTAAACAAAAAATTAATTAACATTGACTTATTTTATTGTATAGTCCAACTTAAATGACCAAAAGATAGTTTTGCTTTACATGAATGCCAGAATTTGGCTAATACTAAAGTTATAAAGGAAAAATATTTACCTACAATTAACTGCCTAATGATACGTATTTTTATTTTAATTACATGTAGTGCTATTTTTATCTCTTTTCCATTGGTAGCTGGAGTAGATTATGTAGGCATCAGTCGTAATTTGGATTTTTCCCCTGGAGTCAATATGCAGACATTTCGTGTGATAATTCTGGATGATCTTGGACAGCCAGTGTTAGAAGGAATAGAGAAGTTTGAGCTTGTGCTAAGGATGCCTATGAATGCTGCCCTTGGAGAACCCAGCAAGACCACCATCTTCATTAATGACTCAGTGTCTGATTGTGAGTAACTTTTTTTTTTTTACCTTTTCATATTTTGGAGATGATGTGTTAAGTCACTTGCTGTCTGGCTGCTCATATTCCATATCTGGTGCAATGTAGCATAAATAAACGTGAAATAGTGGAGGGAAGATATGATAACTTCTGAAGTTATACTTTACATGTGCTTTCTCTGTTTTTCTGCCCAGTGCCAAAGATGCAGTTTAAAGAATCTGTGTACATAGCCGATGAAAATGATGGGCAGATTTCTGCCATGATATATAGGAGTGGGGATATCCGATACACATCCACTGTGAGATGCTATACAAGGCAAGGTTCAGCTCAGGTAATGATGGACTTCGAAGAACATCCTAATACTGACAGTTCCATCATCACATTCCTCCCTGGTAAGTTCTTGATCTTATTTTAGGAGCCTTTAGCCTACCATGTTTTCTTTTGTTTTGCTTTGCTTTGCTTTTCTTTTCTTTGTTTGTTCTGTTTTGTTGTGTTTTAATTGTGTCTTCTCATAAAGTCATGCCAAAAAGATCTCTCTGGAAAACAAAGCTTTTTTTTTGTCATACACAAGGGGATGTTACCTCTATTTTCTTCAGTTCTGACTTAGAGGGATAATCAATAAGAACCAAAGGAGTATATCTTCATTTAGGTTCAGCCTGAGTGCCAGGATCTTTTTGATAGCAAAAGCAGGTTCAGCATAACACAGTTGAAGCACAGATCTGCTGTCAGAAAGGAAACTTCAGAAGTTCTGCTCTTTGTTAAACAGTTTTCTGATAAATACATTTGACTTGCACTGAAATGAGTAATAGATCTTTCAACAGGTATATAGCTCTCTAATTCCTGTTTGAATTTTTTCTCCCACCAAGGCTTTCCTAAGACCGCCCACCAATATCGGGTACTTAATATCTCACATCAGAGATGAAATGCAAATAAATCAAATGTTACTATGTTGAAAGAATATTGCCTAATTCTTTCTACTTGTGCAGAAGGCAATTTGGTCTTCTAGTCTTTGAAGTTTACATGCATGTGATATTTTTTACAAGCCTTAAACAAGTTCTGTCATCAGCATAAAATCCTTGGTATGCCCTTATCACAGAAATTACAACCTTCGTGTTTCTGTAGACATGTATCATAGTTCTCTTGAAAAAGTGATTTGTTCGGTCTTTCTTTATTTAGGGCTGGCCTCAGCCTTTAGTGCTGTCATGTGCTCTACACCTTTGCTATTGCTTCTGTGCAATCAGGAAAGAGTCCAACTAGTAAGAGTTAATGGATTTGGGCCACTTAGGAAGTGACTTTTCTCTTTTTTTGAGTGTTGCCCTACCATTTCTCTGCAAAGACAAATAGCAAATAAGTCTGCTAGAATTATATTTTGTCTCCATAAGCTTCTTAGACATGTTTAATATGCAGGAGTTTCATTTCAGTTTTCACATTTCCCATGTAACAATAATAAGCAGGATGAGTATTTTGCATTTTTTTCTCCTCCTAAGGGATAATTGGTTTTCTATAGCAGGGGAAAAGGCAACTTCAGAAAATGAACACAGTCAGCATCCTGGTCTGGTTCTTCATCTTGAAGAGCCTTGATCGTATTTGCATGTGTAATGATGAAAAAATACAGTAAATTGACCTCATTTCTCTCTTTCTGTGCTGTTCCTTTTGTCTGGGGTGTAGGAGTCAGTCTCATGATGAAGAGCCTACCAGGTCATACTGAGTGCCAGACACAGCACACCATTCATAGATCTTGCTGCTTGTGTAGAAGGCCTAAGACAAGGTGTTCAAGTTTCTGAACATCTAGTAAGTCAGGGCACATTAATTGGTGAGTGCAAAATTGAGCGATTTGGCACTCCAAAGCATTTTTAAGGCTATATTCATTGTCACTTGGAATCAGTGGGAGTTCAAAAGACTTTAAAGTCAGGTGAAAGTCCACACAGTTAGAGAGTGTACAATCAAAAGAGACTTGAAAGATAAAACTTCAGGACAAAATTACCATTAGTATTAGTGAAAGGTTTTATTGCTCTCCTTCCTTGTGCAAGTATTTATTTTTTAAGTGCACTCTGTAGAAGACGTCGCTGAGAAGGAGCATTTTCTTCTTAGGTAAAACAAAAGGAATAATATATGTAAATTGGATATACCAAATAGAAACTTGTCTTACAGAAGTCCCAAAATTGGGGATTCCATAGAAAGGTAATGGTTGCTAATTCTGCTTTCGCTAGTGTCATTGCTCATTAACTTGTACGGTGTCACAGTGGATGCCTTGGCCAGCAGGAGCAGCCTGTGGTGCCTTGGGCTTGGAGAGAAGTGCTGTATTAGAGCAAAGAACACCTAAGTTCTGCCTGATACTACCTTCAGAATGATTGCAGGTGAAACTGAGAAGCCTTGCACACTGGTGCTTATGGATGATACTTTCCATGAGGAGGAGGAAGAACTACGCCTGGTTCTTGGCACTCCAAGAAGTGATTCTTCCTTTGGTGCCTCTATTGGCGAGCAAAATGAGACGCTGATAAAGATTCGGGATGACGCAGACAGTAAGAGAATATTTTGTTGTTACTGGCTCTTGGAAGCCCATTTGCATGCTCTAAAAACTTTTTCTTTCCTTCTAATTACAGAAGCTATTATTAAGTTTGGTGAGACCAAATTTAGCGTGAGTGAACCGAAGGACACAAGGCAAGTAGCAGTTGTGAAAATCCCAGTGCTTCGTCTGGGAGACACTTCCAAAGTTTCTGTTGTGAGAGTTCATACAAAGGATGGATCTGCTACGTCTGGAGAAGACTATCACCCTATATCAGAAGGTAGGATCATACTTATCACATCCAACTATTTATTTTCATTGATGATTGTAACATAATATTTGAAAAATATTGGAATAACTTTGTGATTAGAATACTTTGCAACCACATCCCAAAATGCATTTTGTTATTCAAATTCAGTGTGGACAGATTTCCTGTGGTATATAATAGCCAATTGCTCTTGGAATACTAGTTATCAGTGAAAAATATTTACAAAAGAATTGTGACTCCTTTGAAAACATCTGTAGCTCAAGTAATTGTGGAAGATGTGTGAGTTAAACCTTAGTTCTGTTTGCAGGGTGTAATAATATTACTCTGAAGAAACATCTGCTTGTAGGATATGATTGTGTGGTTGTTTCTTGAGCAGTTCGTTAAGATAATAGCTTTTGCTCTATGTAAGAATTAATATATATTTCTTTTTATTTTCCTATGTTCATAATAATAAAGCTTTCCTTCTGTATTCTGAATTCACTGCCTGCTGCTCCACACTACTAATGAATGAGGAGAGAAGTTGTGTGACAGAATGAGAAATTTCTTAGCTGATAATCTTCTTTCCATTAATAGCCCACCTACATGGCTTAGGCAATGACTAATGGAGTTTGTAGCATCATATTTTTTTTTCTTTTAAAGTTTATGATAATACATGATATTACTCTGTGTTTTAAGATTAATCATTCATTGCTGGAGTGTTTTCAGGGTTGGGGATAAACTATTTTGGCATCCTGTCCAGCTGGAAGATATGACTTACCTTTGAATATCCAGCAACAACACTGGGTTATCTTCAAATTCCATAGGAGAGGCATTTGCCACTAGTGATATCTGAAGAGGCAGTTTGTTAGCCACAAGAAAATCATCAACCCAGAGCTTGCTAATTCCAGTCATGTTGCTCCTGTGTTTTAGAGTTTTGCTCTTTTCCCACAGGAAATTTTAGTGTCACCTGGTACTTACCCTATGCACATTACCTGTAGACACTGTTGTGTTCCATTCTCCCTGCTGTGCACCAACAGCACATGGGAGCAAAGTTTTCGAGGGAAACATGCTACTACAGAACAAGAGGCTCTCTGCTTCTGCCCAGAAGCCTTTGAGAAAGGTCTGTGATGTGCAGGATTTCCTCACAGGTTTCAGAATACCTGTGGGTTTAGGGAACCTGCCTATTCAGCCATGGGTACAAAATCTGCATCCTTAATTGGGTTTTCTGAAGGAAGTGTGACAAACTGAAAATCAGTAAAATTTTTAGCTATCACACAGCTAAGAGTTTATATGTTTATTACCACAAAGAGTATTTCCCTGGCTTAATAACACTTAGGATTGGAAGGATCATTAGATCACTTAATCAGAATCACTGTGGATTGCAAGATGCTCCCAGTTTTCCCAAATTACTTCTGTATTGATCCAAAAAGGTTTGGTTAGAGAAAATATATCTTTGGAAAGGACATCCAGTCCTGGTTTGAAGGCATTGGAGACGAAGAGCGTTTCTTAGCATTTTGCTTCACTGATCAGTCTCTATCACCTAACTGTGCCTTATTTCCCATATGCACTTCGGCTTTAATGCACTACTGCTTTTTGTGCCTGTCCCTCTAGAGTGCAGAGCTCTTTATCACCTGGTATATTTTGATTATGGTGGTGTTTCAATCTACCAATGAGAACATCACTCTCTGCAAGTTCTTCTGGTCCTAAGTTTCTGTTGGTTATTTCTGTACCATCTTCAAAGCGTATTTGACGTTCTTTAAAAATAAAAATATTAGAAATGCACTTTCTATTTTAGTTATTATCACTCTCACCTTTTCCAGACACAAAGGTTAAATCATTTCTCTACTTTTTATTTCTTTAGTAGTTAATACAATCAAGAATCGTAGTACTCTCTTACTCGGTCAGTGTGGTGGGTTGGTCTTGGCTGGACAACAAGTGCCCACCAAAGCTCTATGACTCCCCCTCCTCAGCTACAGAGGAGAGAGAAAATATGACGGAAGGCTCATGGGTTGAGATAAGAACAGGGAGAGATCACTCACCAATTATCAGCGCAGGGAAAACAGACTCAACTTGGGAAAATTAGTTTCATTTATTACCAATCAAACCAGAGCATAGTGATGGGAAATAAGATGAGATCTTAGAACACATTCCTTCCACCCCTCCCTTCTTCCTGGGGTTAGTTTCACTCCCAAATTCCTTACCTGTGACTGGCTCGAGGGAGTGGGGGTTCCAATCTGTTTATCACATGTTATTTCTGATGCTTCTTCCTCCTCACACTCTTCCCTGCTCCGCCATGAGGTCCAACCCACAGGAAACAGTCCTTCACTCCTATGGACCCTCCTATGGGTTCTTCATGAACTGCTCCAGTGTGGGTCCCTCACGGGGTCACAAGTCCTGCCAGCAAACCTGCTCCACTGTGGCCTCCTCTCTCCATGGGGCCACAGGTCCTGCCAGGAGCCTGCTCCAGTGCAGGCTTCCCCCAGGGTCACAGCCTCCTTTGGACATCTGCCTGCTTGATCATGGGACCTCCCCAGGCTGTAGGTGGATCTCTGCTCCACCATGGACCTCCACGGGCTGCAGAGGCACATCCTGCATCACCAGGGCCTGCACCACAGGCTGCAGGGGAATCTCTGCTCTGGCTCCTGGAGCACCTTCTGCCCCTCCTTCTCCAGTGACCTTGGCATCTGCAGAGTGATTTCTCACATGTTCTCACTCCTCTTTCCCAGCTGCTGTGGTGCAGCAGTTTTTTCCCTTCTTCAATCTGTTATCCCAGAGGCACCACCACTGTCACTGCTGGGCTCGGCCTTGACCAGCAGTGGGTCCCTCTTGGAGCCACTGTCAGATGTGGGGGAAGCTTTTGGCAGCTGCTCACAGAACCCACCCCTGTAGCCCCCCACTACCAAAGCCTTGCCACACAGACCAAATGGAGTCAGTTAAGACTGAACTTTATATCACCATGAGCTATGAGGTTTTTTCACAATGATTTAAAAAAACAGCACTCTTGTGTAGCTACAGCTTTGTTCCTTTTTTTTTTTTATATACCATTGCATTTATTACATTTTGTTGGAAAAAGACCTGACAATACTGGTTATTTAGAATTCTTCAGTCTTTTGGTCATTCACATATGTTACCAACATTTACGTAATTAGTCACAGATAATTTTCAAAACATTAAGTTTCATTAGACTAAATCTTGATCTTTGCAAATCTCTTGATGTTAATGTCTTGTTTTCAGTGATTTCCACATGTGTCCACTGCTATTCATTATTACTATGATTTGTAGCATCAAACAGGTTAAACTAAATTTCCAAACACCTGTAATTCGAAAAGTGAGTATTAACTGCCATCTCTCGTGTCTGGGCCTAGAATCACAGCTTGTTGTGAACAACAGATTTAAGTGTCTCATTATTTTTCAGAAATTGAGTTTAAGGAGGGTGAAACACAGCACTTTGTGGAGATCGAAGTTCTCTTTGATGGAGTAAGGGAGATGAGAGAAGCCTTCACTGTTCACCTGAAGCCCGACGAGAACATGGTTGCCGAAATACAGGTAACAAGCTCATGCAAAGTCCTGAACGACAAAATCTGGTAAACAGACCTCTTACTTACTTTCTGGTTCATCATTTTACTCTTCTTTTAAGATTTATTCACACCATCTTGGCTTGTATATTAAAAGACAAAAAGGGTCATCCCAGCTGTCACAGTAACACCTACACAAAACAGTTTGTTGTCAAGTCAATAATGTTGGTGGGGCCATAGAGTCAATGAAAGACTGAAGTCTTCAAGATATCGTTCTAGACGTATTCTCCTCATATAATCAGTCTAAGAAACTGATGTCCTCTTGGAAACATTCTCTGGGAATACAATATAACCTCTATGCTGTAAAAAGAGTAATTTCAGGTGAAATATTACTTCTGCTGTCAAAACCATGTTAATATTATTCTTACTGTGTAAGATGAAATAGCCACACATTCTTGTTTTTTAGCATTATATCTTACATACTTTTAATTTAAACAGTATATTCCACTGATATGGCATAAAAAGTTCTTGAAACTCCTTATCTGCATCATCAGTGTCACACCATATATAATCTGATTCCAGACAGCCAGACAAAAGAGACACGGCCTTTGCTGATGACAAACACCCCATTTCCACCAGGCATTAAAGCATACAGTGCACTTAGAGGCTTCTGCCAGAATACTGAAGAGATAACAAAAAAGCTGGGAGACAAGGTTAAAGGTCTGGGATCTTCACTGTTCTGAAAAGAAAAATTTCATTTTAGCTCTTCCTTTTCCACTGTGCAATGTACTTTCAGTGCATCAACCTTTTCTCAATAGCTCATCCAGTTGAGGTTGTAGAACTTCTTTTGGAACAATGTTTCAAAGGCTAGACATATTCTGATCGAGGTCCAGCTTGAATCCCCTTTTTTATTTAAATTTTCACAGAGAACTGTTTCTGTCTTTTTCATTGTCAGACAGCCAAGGCCATTGTGTACATCGAAGAAATGAACAGCATGGCAGATGTCACCTTTCCCTCTGTCCCTCAAGTTGCATCTCTGTTGATATATGATGATACTTCTAAAGCCAAAGACAGAACCAGTCCCATTGCTGGCTATCCTGTCATCTGTATCACAGTGAGTATCTCTGTGGAAAAACAGAACAAAATCAGTATATGGCTTTTGTTCAGTGGGTTTTGTTCAGTATCAATCCATATGGTGGTGAGTCACACATATTAGTCACACATATTAGTTCAAGCTAGAATTATCCTTAGAGCTAATCTAATTTGTCTGGATAATGAATCCATTTTCAGGAGGACAAAAAGCATAGAAAGATGTTTCACTTGTTCCTCACTCAGAACAGTTTGATATTGATACTCACACTGTTTGTGATTGCATGACCTTACTATTTCCTGTGTTATCCTGCCTTAATTTGCAGAGTTAAAATCACTGGAGATAAGAGATGAGCCATTGTTTTCAACAAGTGACACAGACTGAAAAATGAGTACTGAAGGAATACAGGCTTCTTTCTTTTTTTTTCCACTAGTAGTTTTGCAACTGAAAAGTTTACATAAATATTCATATAGCTTGAAGAATGTTTTTGTCCATCTTCAATTTGTTTTTTGCACATTCCTTTTGCACAGGAATGTCACAAGTTGAATGGTTCTTCTAAATAAAAAAAAAACCAAAGAAAATAAATCTTGAAATGCAAAGTATATTTGCAGAATTAGATCAAAAGAAGAAGTTGAAATTAAAGTAGTACATGGGAGTGTAATTTGTGCCCTCATAACTATACCACACTTTCACCGATAAATCAATTTAAAATAATTTTATTTCAATAAGCGTAATTAGATGCACCTTTTAATCCACCCTAACAGTACTAAACAGATCACTGTCAAAATAAGGTGATTTCTTATGAGATTTACTGGGAATGTCAGTTCCTTGTTGTTTAGTTTTGTGACTCTTGATGACTTAAAATTCCTTTGCCGTGAAGCAAATAAATTCTTAACGCATCTGCCTTGTTCTGCAGGCTTGTAATCCTAAGTATGAAGACTTTGACAAGACTGGCTCTATATGTGCCAGTGAGAACATCAATAATACTCTGACACAGTACAGGTGGCTTGTGAGTGCCCCCACTGGCCCCGATGGCGTGACCAGCCCCATGAAGGAGGTTGACTTTGACACCTTCTTCACGTCCTCTAAGATGATTACACTCGACTCCATTTACTTTCAAGCTGGTTCTCGTGTCCAGTGTGCAGCTCGGGCTGTGAATTCAGATGGGAATGAGGGTCTTGAGCTTATGAGCCCTATTGTCACTATAAGCACATCAGAAGGTAAGACATCATCACCTACTGCAAAATTCACAGGTCTCTTTTGGATCCCGAATTCAGTCCTAACAAAAGCTGGTTACATGATCAGGCATTTTAACATTACAGTCTCAGCTTTTCCTCTGTTGTTCATAGAGGTGGTGCAAAAACAGCAAAGCACTGTATAAAGAAAATGTTTTTCCTCTCTCCTAGTTCTCCACATCTTTAAATAATAATCCACACAGCAAACTTGTATGTTCACGAGAACAATGTACAGTGTAATTAGTGAAGCCTGGTTTCTGTTGGATTTTGAATTCAACTGTAGTAATGATGCAGTACAGTCTGAGCTCCTGCTAGACATTGGAGAATTCATGTGGGAGTGGTATATGGAGGCCTAGCCAGAAGAAAAACCTCATTTGGCATTCAGGCCTCACTGAACACCTGAGAATTGGCGTCTTCCTTGACTAAAGACTAAAGCAACTGGTGTCCAGTAACAGGGCATGGACAAAACTTTTCCCTGGTCAAAGCATTTATAATTATTCATCCATCTTCTTTCTCTGATGCTTGCTTTGTCTCTCTCTGATTCCTTGACACCTAACCAATGCTGAACTGATGCTGCATTCACTCAGCCAGCAGAGTTAATGTAGTCTACCTTCTTTGCCCAGCCAACTCACGAAACTTAAACTGAATATCATTATGAAGCAGAGGTGAAGCACTGACATGCACACAAGTTCAGTCTGATAGCACAGGCTATTTTGTTACAGAAATCACAGATACTTTTGTTTATTGTGTATTATGGAGAATGAGTAATTATCAGCAAACAAGGTCAATTGCAAAACACTGTATTTTATTACCCTTCTGCAGCCTTTTGGCTCTTTGTGTCATTTTTGCTGCTTTTGTAGCTACATTAACTCTTGAAGTTTGTGTGAGATAAATGCCATGATTGTTCATTTGCAATATTATTTTCATTTTCTAGGCCTTTTCTGGTAAATATTCTAATTAAAACATTATATTTTCTACTAAGTTAGGGCCTTAAGAACTTTAATGAATGGAATTTCTCTTTACCCCTGTCCTTTATTCCACATTTTGACTGTAGACTCAAGTCATCTTTGCACTAATCAGGAATCCTACACCCTAAAGAGGACTCTGCCTAAGGGTATTGTCTACAAGGTGCTCTGTAGTTCTTGTTAAAGACAGACAAACCTGTGCTGTGTGAGATGGTTTTGTTATATGAAACAGACTGCCTTTGTTAGTGTTATAGTGCATTATTTGGATTACACTTGACAAATTAGCAGAGCTAATTCGCCCAGGCTCAGGACTGAGTTGTCATGCATAAATTACTTCCAGTACCTGAGCTAACTTGTCATGTGGAAGGAAAGAAGTGCAATGATCAAAGCAACCTGCCAAAATCCTAGTTATTTTCCACTTTGAGGATGCCTGACCTCTAGTGTATAGACCAAATTCTCCAAAGGAAGTCAAATTGTGCAAAAAATTGCATTTCATCTCTTTAGCAATGTTATTTGCATTTGAGGAAAAAAACCTGAAACCACCAACCAAACCAACCAACCAAAAAAAAGATATCATGAGCAGAAAATAAATTTTGTTTCCTCCTGACAGAAGTTTCCAACTTGAAGATGTTGAGCAAGATGAAGTCCACCAGAACCAATAAGCTCTCCAAGAGGAGGGCCCTGCCTCATCTTTTCTTGAAATCCCTCAGAAATGGACAAAGAGAACTGTTTTGATTTTCCACATCTGCTTGTATCTTACTTAGAGTACCTTGTGATCCTTTGGCCATCACATGACAAAGCAGCCAGAATGCAGACACTTCTGCATTGAACTATGCAACTAGAAGTTGTATGCTTCTCAGATCATATGATTACAAACCTAATTTTCTGGTCCTACAAACTGGGACTAATATTAGAACACATTGAACCAACAATGGAAAGGATTACCAAAATAAGTTACACATTCGCCTTTCTTGGAGAAATTCAAAATTCAAATTAACAAGGCCTTAAGCAACTTGGTCCAGCTTTGAAGCTGGCTCTACTCTAAGCAGAGTATTTCTAGATATCCTTTGACACAATTTTTCTAACTACACTTCTGTTACTAATGGATCAGTAGGCTCATAAAGTTCTGTGAGGGCATATCACAGAATGCCAATCCAGTTCCAAAACCAACTGAACACTGGGCAGGTGTCTTCCATAAAACAGGATGGTGAGAGGAATTAAAACCTCTGAAGACCTCTGTAAGAAAGTATGGCACTTGGCACTGACTTTGCAAGTAAGGTTGACTCATACAACTGAAAATGCACAGACGCAGTATCATCACCATGTTCTGAAAATGTGAATCTGTTGATCAAGTCATGATTTCTGTTTGAATCCTCTTTTGCATAAATTCCTGTCGAAACCTCTGGAAAATGCGTCTCAAAGTGTTTACTATTCATTCAAGAAAATTCTCATTGTTTTGGATACCTGTACAGTGGAAGAAAAGTACATCTAAAATAGTGCAAGGGAAAGTGTAGATTGTTTCCTATGGACTTAAAGTAAGGTTGCTTTCTCTTTTTTCCATTAGGTCTTTGTCAGCCTCGTTTATTAGGAGTAGTTGGAGCAGAACCATTCTCTGCCAAATTGCGCTACACTGGCCCAGAAGATCCTGACTATGCCAACCTCATCAAACTGACAGTCACAATGCCACATATTGATGGTATGAGAAAATCAGCTATGGAGTTAAGAGAACTTATACAGTATGCTGTTGTTTGAGCTAATTTATTGGTCATATTATTTTAAATAGACAAAATAATAATATAATCTTTTAACAGTGGGACCAAAGAAAAAGGTTATGAATTAACAAGTGCAGTTTGCAACAAGGTGCATAAGATACTGTATTGATACGGAGTCTCTGATGTGAAGAAGAGCATTTTCAGATTAATTGCATAATTTATGTAAGTTGGGCTAGACCTAAGCTTTGTTGAACTCCTTTGAAGTGCTTAGAAATGTACCATTTAATTACTAGGTGCTTCTGAAAAAGTCACACAATTTTTTTATTTAATAGTATTTTGCAATATTAATATGTTATATATTAATATATTGACATAATAATATGTTTTGAAATATTTTATTAGTCTTTTCATAGCATACAGACAATTATTGTGGGTAAAATTCTCATACATACTTAGCATATCAACTTTGTTTGAATTCTAAAGTACAGTAACTGGTGTAAGTACAAAATACAATATAACATGCTTAATGTATGACAAAGTTTGGCTAAATTAAGCAGTTCTGACAACTGACATTTAGTGATAGTGCTGTAAATTAATGTTTTTAGGTATGCTGCCTGTTATTTCTACAAGAGAGCTCTCCAACTTTGAGCTGACACTTAGCCCTGATGGAACTAGAGTTGGAAACCATAAATGCTCCAACTTGCTGGATTACACAGAAGTGAAGACCCACCATGGTTTTTTAACTGACGCTACCAAGAATCCAGATGTGATTGGAGAGACCATTCCCTATCAGTACAGCCCAACAATTAGAGGCTTCAATACCTTGCGCTTCTACCGCAACCTGAATCTGGAAGCCTGTTTGTGGGAGTTTATTAGCTACTATGACATGTCTGAGCTCCTTACAGATTGTGGGGGCACCATTGGGACAGATGGACAGGTATGAAACTGGTTCTTGATTTTGTACTGTGTTCTTATAATATTTCCCTTATAATTCATCTGTGGTAGTAGAAATAAGAGAATAATTTGATTTGAATTAAATTTGCTACGATTTTTTCCCACTACAGTTCTGGGGTATTTTGGGACAAACCAATCCCACTTCTACTGTATAGTGAGCCAACTTAGTCTTTTCTTAAAATGGAAGCCTTCTGAAGAATTGCTTTTAGCACATAGGTAGCACTGGGCTCTTTAACTAGTTGTGGTATATCTTAAAAAGCAGTTTTAAAACTGTGGAGAGACTTCTTGCTGATAACAATGGACTGCAGTGTCCTACCAGCAGCTTGGCTTTGCTGATCTCTTGTTCACTGGGTAACATGACCCATCAGTGCAGACAGCACAGTGGTCTTGCATTACCCAGCAGAAAATTACTTGTTCAGGAAGCAAAAGAAGCTGCCAATATGGAAAGGCTGAAGAACAGAGCTGTGAAACTGGTTGGGGAGTTAAAAGCGAGAGATTGGAGAGAACTTCAGGTGTACTTTGGAAAATGATTTCTAGAAATCCATAGTAATGTGGAAGGAAAAGGGTACAGGATTTCTTCTGGAGCAGTGACAGTGAAATTAATCCCTGTGTCTTCCCTGTATAATTACTATATAAGCCTGTCTGATCCCACTCAGACTGGAGTACAGCGGCTGTAACTATGACGCTTATGTACATAAAACTATATTTGGGGAATAATCCTACGGGCTTGAAGAAGGACTCATATCAGAGAAGTCTATCGACAGCTAACTCACCTTCCTGGTACACTAGCATTCTTTGTTGAATCGCTGTGAAAAGAATGAGCCTGCTTTGTGAAATGGCCCTAATTTCTCTGCTCTTTTGACATTTTGCCAGGGATCCATCTTCTATGAGACCTCAGTAGACTTATTTGCACAAATTCTTATTTTGTTAGTCTCAAATGGCATAAAGCAGATGTGGAAAGTGTGTCACTGCCCACAGAAACATATAAGCATGTGCAACAACAGAGCTAATTTACTACTAAAGGTGTAGTCACCAATGAACATATTCATATCTAATCAGAGAAACTGATTTTTTTGTTTGTTTTGATTTTGTTATAATTACATGCCTGAAGTCCATCTTACTCTGTGGGTGTTCACGGGTAATCATACAGTCAGTTTGCTGGACAAGAAATTGCACCAGGATCTCTTTAGCACTTGGCTAACTTCCCAACATTATGCTCCTCTTAACTAGAGATCCCATACTCCAAATCAGAAGACGAGAACAATCTGAAGCTTCTGCCCTTCTCAGATACAAAGGCCTTGATGGATATGTCATCTCAGTGCTTTGTCATCAGTTCTGGTTCCTTGTCTGTTCCAGAGACCCGTTCAAGGTCTCTGCCTTGATGTTGGAAGCTCACTGTCCAGGCTCTGCTTGGGCTTGGCCTCTGCTGAAAGCAGATCCTCCTACAGGTGCATTCCACTAGATCTATGAACCTGTCAGAGGGAAAGGGATGGCATCCAAGTGTGGGATATAAACCTTAACCATTCCCACAAGATAAAAATGGCAGCAATCTTCACTGTTCTTAAAATGATTTAATTTCTTTGGCTCATCATTCCTTCGACTATCTCCTTATGCCCAGGCAATATGCAACCATATATTCTTATTTCCCATACAACACAACCATAAGCACATGAGCACACACAACTTGAAGCATCTGTAATTATGCAAGCCACTTCTCCCTCAGTGAAAAGGAAGGAAGACCTGGTATGCATCCTTTCCATTTTAAATACTCCTGTGTCCTTTAGAGAAAAGGCTGAATAGCTGCACTAGACAAATGTGTTTCTAAATAAAACCTGTTTATGTCTACATGCATATAAACAGAGGCAGAAGTAAGTACCATTCCAATATTTTAGTAAATTGGAAGAACCTGCATATTCAGTTTTGGAGGGCATGCATAAGTGGCAATGTGGCCAGAGAAGTGAGCTGTACTTTCCTTAGGCTTCAGAAGTATTATGTACTTTATGTAAGCTCTCTCATTTACAAGCAGAGAGGGGTGAACATGAGCTGTGAGAGCCATGAAACTGCAACTGAAGTCATCCTTTAGTGCCTTCTGGGTTATGGATAAAAGGTTACAGTGTGTTAAGTGAAATATCAAGCTGAATTACTTCTAGCGGTGAAGCATTGCCCCACAGCCAGTACGCGCTTCACTGCCCTCCCTGTTTTCCCCACCTCCATTTAATTCTTCTCCAGGTTTGGTCTTTATCTTCACATGACCCCCTCCAGCTGAGAGGGGAGGCAGTCAATGCCCTATCTCTGTGGTTGTCACCATTGTTGTTTTTTTCTCCTTCAGTGAACAATTAATAATCCTCTTCTGTGAGAGGAGAGCTGGCAGCTATGGTTTTCACCATTTTTTTTAGCAGACAAAGGAAGCTTAAATTCTATTATACAGACAGAACAGATAAATAACAAAAACACTCTTACCACATCCTGCTACCACTGCAAATTTAATACCTTGAATTTACCGGATACTTTGGCTAGATCTTTAGGCTCAAACTTCTGTTTCTTGATTCTGGTTCTCCAGTACCTGTATGGTCAAAGACAGCCATGTTGATTCAGACAGAGAGATTTCACAAAAAGAACTGGCAATTCTTAAATGATGTGGACCTTCACTTTAGGGGAGCTCCTGGTAGGGGAAGAAGATGAACTTTAGTAAGCAAGAAGTGAGGTGGGAGACCTGCAGCTGGTGTAGTTCTTCTGGCACAGCTCCTAGTGTTTGCTGAAGGCTGCAGCTGTCTTAGCCAGTTCCCATGAACTCATGAACTGTCATAATACATACAGAGAAGGTCTTAGTTTTCTTTTTTTTTTTTCCCTTTGAGGCCTTTTGATTGCGACCCACTCTCTTTCTCAATTATTCTGTGCATGAGCAAACCCTGTGTGAGCTAGATGCAGCACTCCTTTCAGTGTACGGCTTTGACGGTTTGTTCCTGGGGTCTGCCCACAACCGAAAAACCAGGCATTTATGTATCTAAACATGGACTTAGATGTGCAGTTTAAAGAATTTCCATTTAAAAATAAAAATAAAGACCTGCTCCTCTCTAAATTGAGCTAATTAATTTGGATTAGAGTTCTGTCCTTGTGAAAGTTAAGGTCAGCTTTGATGATTAGCAGTTTTCCTCAGGTCAACCTGCAGTCACAGTCTAAAATTCAGTATCTGCATTTGGATATGTATAGGCCTTAAAAAGGGGGAACTCACCTACTTGAGGGCAGTCTTCCTGTATTTTCAAGTAGCTAATAAAGGCTGAACTTTACTTCATGGGGACATTGTGAGAGTCAAGTACTAAAGACATCTCACATTCTCAAAACACAGGTTCTAAAACAATGACCGATATTCATGAAAGGAAGTGAAAAAAATGAGACAGTGAAAACCAAGCAAGTGACCGTACTTTAATAAAGTGTATATTGAAGTGTTGGCCTACACTTATTTGATAGAGTGTGAAGTATCATTTGATCTCATTTCCTACTGTTATAACAGTTTGCTATAGCCAGGCAGTTTGGCATATGAAGGGCTTCTGTGTGGTTCTGGCCAAGTATTTATATATGGATGTTGCTTTCCATAGTTCCAGTCCATTGCCAGACTTGGAATAGGGAAGCAAGGAAATTACCATTCAAACTAATTTTATTAACAACAGCTCGTTAATCAAGTCTTTTACAGGAACAAGAAGGTGAAGAACATATATTAAAATACTTGAATGTGTAGATTTATACCTTGAAACTATGGTAATTGAGTATAGCTGAGCAGTTCCCTTTTTTCTCTTCAAAAACTAGTTATTTTTGGCCCAAACTGAAAATGTCTTTCTTCCAATATGTTCAGTTCAGTTCACATTTATGCTACACATATTATGGCCCTGAGCATTTCAAAATCCCATCTGCAAACAGGTTTTAAGATCACTAATGTACTGCTGCACCTTATGTGAGGCAGCTTGCAGAAGGTTTTTATTACACAGAAACAGTTTATTTCCAGCTTTATTGGATCTAGTTTTACCAAAACCATACTTTAAGATGAAAACTCATCTAGTCTGAAAATCTCACTAGATGTTGTAAAATGCAAACAGAAATGTCTGTTTTCAGATTTTTGTATTCACTTCAGCAACCCCAGTCAAGTTTAAGAAAACTCTACAACTCATGTTCCCTTGACATGGAACCTCACTAAAAGACAAGCATTTTTTCTCTAGCTGTAAACATGTGCATTTAGTAAGCTGTGAAGAAAAAAAATACTATAAAGTGAATGCACCAGCTATGTAACAAGGTCAGAGGTTAAATTTTTTTTCAAGGGACTGGCGTTTCAAGGTTGTATTGCATTCTCTTCTCCACTGAGACTTCTTTAAACAAACCTGCTTTGCATTTCACCTGTGACCTACCTGTCTGGGTGTCTTCTTGGGGCCAGATCTTAGTTTTGCCATGCTGACATTATGTAAACAGTTGATTGATAACATTGTTAAGCTTGTGTGACTCAAATTCACAGACATAGCAAGTAAATGCAATAGAAAATGAGACTTAGGGTAATTTGGAGACTAAAAATACAGTTTTCACGTAAAGTCTGTTTCATTGAGATATACAAAATAAAACATGAACATGTGTTATTTCTAATGTCTAATTCTGATTTTATCAGCACTATCGCTGCACACACAGTCTGACTTCTGCCCTCTGGAAATGTAAGCCAGCTAAATAAAGCATACTATAAATGTAGAACAGAGTCCAAGCCCCAAACCCTTTACTGAAAATATTTTTTATTGTAAATATTCTAAATTGTTATGTGACGGATTCTCAAAATAATTGTGGTTTTTACCTAATGAAGTTTGATAGATTGCATCTGAAAGGGGAAGAAAAGAAAAACACTTATTTGAAGTCCCTTTAATATTTTCTAAGTCTTAAATGGGAATTGTCAGTATTCTAAGCCAGACCTTATGTTCTGTGATAATTTTTCTTACCAAAAAAAAATGTATGAAGCTCTACTTCTTAGATCAATGTCCAGTATAAATCATGTTCTTCTCTCACACACATGAATTTTGAGGTGCACTGTTTGATGATGTTTTATCTAAACTTTTCCAGATATTATCTGTAAGAGTCTGTTCCCTGCTTGGGATAATTTTTGTCTTCTGTCTTCTCAGGTTCTCCAGACCTAGCATTGTCATGGAGTATTAGACACAATTTCTCCAGTTCTTCTGGGGTGTAGCTGTAGTCTGTATTTCTCTCCTGGTATCAGAAGACTAAAATTCACATCCACTTATTATTGTTTAAAATCAGTGTTACAAAATGTAATTTTGTCAATGCAACTGGTAAAATCTCCTGTGCATAGGATGCATGGACACATAATGCACCTGTCCTGTCTCTCAGCAGTTAAGTTGATCCTACACTTACACAGCTCTAATTTACCCTTTTGGTTTCATCAGTGTCACATTGAGATATAAAATGAACAGCTGGCTACTCTCAATAGGCTTTGCATGCAGTGCTGGAAAAGAAAGATAACTCAATGGAAAGAATGTTTTCTCATGTTTGTCTATACAGTGTTATTAGGAGGGCTGGAGAAGTCAGACTCCTCCATCTGTGTAACACATTCCATCATTTCATTTGGGGGGCAGGGCAGTGTCTGCTCACTTTGACACAGCTTTCCTCTGCAGTTGACTTCCTCTTTATTTTATTTTTACTATATCAAAAAGATCCTTTCGTATACCATGTCTTGAGATTTTTCTCTTCTGCCTACAGAAGAGTAGATTCCCCCTTGTAGAAATGAGAGGCTCTTAAAAGTTTTCATTTACTGTTAGAGAGAATTATTTATTCATTATTCTCTGACTATCAGTGTTGTAGGTTTGCCTCCACACCTGCAAATCCATGAGTGCTTGGAGAAGGATTTGTATGCATAAAAATTCAATGAGCTTTTAGAAAGAACTCCTGCCTCCCCCTCCATGCCATGAATCACATATAAGGGCAGCAATACTGATGGAAGCACATGAGTACACAAATAAATTCCCAGGCTGAGGCAAGCAGCCCTGATGCCCAGACACCTCTTGAAGGTTTTACTAAAAGGGAAGAACCTTTTAAATGCTACAGTCCTAGAAATTGAGAGTTTCAGATTTCCCTACAGAGCAGTGGTAATGTCAAAGGAGCAGTGTTTCTGGCAGACTTGCCCCAGAAGTGATCCTGCTACTAGATTTCCACCAGTACAAATAAGCTGAGCTCTCTAACACTATGGTCCCATCGAATGGAGGCAAGAAAACCCTAAAATGTGGCTTACAAACCTTATTAATGGATTGCTTTATGTACAGTACACATGAAGAGCCAATGATATGCTGAAAGTCAAGAAAACTCTTGGAAGGAGGGATGTTTTTTAGCTTGATGTGTCATAAGGTACTGAGCTAGAAGGAGTTCTTTGCATCACCCTATCCAGCCACTGCTTTAAGTCTATATGATATCAGTCCAACACTAGTAAACTTAATCTAAAACTTAACAGGATTTCATGGCCTCGCTATTCTTGTCAAACGCCACCACACTGAGGGCTGGAAACCCTTCTGATTTCTAGGCTGTGTTTGTCATGGCCATCTTATGCCCATTTGTTCCCATGTCAGCACTATCTTTCATCATCAGTGGCCCTTCTCTGCCCTTAGTCTTCTGATGTATACAGACAGCATTCTTAGTCCCTCTCAGCCTTTGTTGTACTGGGCTCAACAACACGGCTATTTTAGATTCTTCTCATCAGATAGTTTTGCCATTCCTCTGATTATGTTGATTTCTTTTTCTGCAGTCTACAATGCAAATTAGACTTTGTCAAGAGTGGATGATCAAAGCTGTTCCAGATAAGCTCTCACTAGTGCTCTGTGTAATGGCATGCATGCTTCTAATTTCCACCCCATTCCTCAGTTTATCTTAGGATCATAGCACATGGAGAGGGTAGGAAGGTCATAGTTATGATGTGATCAACTCACATAACAAAATTTCTTTCCCCTCTATTGTGTCTAATGAATGTCTTTTATTTCTACCAGAAATCCCTGTGACTGGTTTCTATTACCTTATACTTTAAGATTTCATCTCACTGCTATTACTCTAATCCTCAAGGTCATTAAATTCTCACTTTGCTATTCCAGTCTCTACTTTATCATTAAGCATTATGTATGCTTCTATTTAAGAAAATAATGCATATATATTAAATCCTCTTCCACATACTTTGGTCTCTTCCTTATAAGCAAACTAAATTTCAGATCTCTGACTTCAATGTCAAATTCTTACTGTACAGCATGCAGATGTAGAACAAAAAGGCAGAGAGAAAAGCCAACACAGTTTGTCTGGTGTGACCTTACAATAGTAATGCATTTTTTATACAATCAAATGTATTCATTCAGTTCTTGATACTGTTTCAGGAACTGACAAATTTTGGAGGTTACCCCTGAATCAAAGGCAAATTATAAGACACTCAAGAGCTGCATCATTGCTATATATTTTTTTATAGAAGTGAGACTATCATGTTGTTATTTGGAACAATTTAGAAAATCTGTGTCCAAAATAATTGCTCTGATACTCAGGCAGGTATCCCAAAGATAAACTTCCAACTTAAATGGTACTAAATAACAATATTTTTGTCTAACTTCAATTGGTCATCCAATATAGAGAGAGAAGACTCTTTTTTTTCCTGTTCCAAATAGAAGTTCTTGATTGTGTTTATGTAAAACCGACAAAGAAGTATTAATATAATCTACAACTGTAGCATCTAATCTACCAGTCTGTGTTAGTGTTTTACTTTTCAGTGGTGCCAGACTGTTTTCAGTGGTTCCCAGAGACAGGGTTAGGAGCAATGGCCATAAACTAAAACACAGAAAGTTCCACCACAACATGGGAAAGAACACAGAGGATGGCAGAGCACTGGAACAGGCTGCCCAGTGATATCATGGAGTCTCCCTTCCTGGAGGCATTCAAAACCCACCTGGACATGTTCCTGTGTAACCTGCTCTAGGTGACCCTACCTTGGCAGGGGGGTTGGACTGGCTGATCTCCAGAGGTTCCTTCCACCCCTAACAATTCTTTGATTCTGTGATACTGTTTGTTTCCAAATGACTGCTGTCTAAATACTAGTACGTATTATGGAATGAGTCAAACGGTATAAGATGGAAGTGGTTTGGTAGCATAGTGTGTAGATCAAGGAGTGTCACGTCAAAGTGCGTGGTGGCAACTATGAACATTTGCCTTAATGAAGTCCTTAATTAGGTCAGAGTTTTTAGTCAGTGCGAGCAGTAAATTTGTGGTTACATTATATTAATAAAAGTTCTGTCAGGCATTTCAAATTGTAAAGCAGCTGTAAGGTGATGGGCATTCAGCCCCTTGACATGCTGCAGGTTGAACCCAGAAACAGTTTGATTTTTACACAGTTGGTAAACTTCTTTGAATGCTGGGGATTTTTGATAATGCAAAACACTCTTTTGAAGCATGTAAGGTAATCAGAGAAATGTTCAGATGTGCAAATTTATATATGGAATTTCTATTGGAACTAAATGAAAATTCAACCACTTTTATGACTTCGAAAAGTTTCCTGCTGGGAGATTATCTCAATGTCTTTCCTCACATATACTTCTAAGAAAATCCATAATGGTTTAAAGGATCTGGATTGCACATTTTGAGTCAGAGATATGTGAGTGACAAAGTATTTGTAACCAAACATAAATGTGAAGTCTCTTCAGAGAGCTTGAGATCCATGTATCCATGTAAGACCTATCTTAAGTGGTGACAGCTTACAGAAATTATTCTTCTTGCCGTTTTTTCATAAAAATATACATGAAGAATATGTAATTCTTTGATAATTACAGCACAATTGTTTGGTACAATATATGCAGAAAGGCTCTATTTTTAAATCCATATGAACTTGCTTTGTACTTTTAGTTCTTCCAGACAGTGAGGAACTGCTTGATTTGTGTGTTTGCATGCAGTGTGTTAACCATGCACAAAGGAAGAAAGAGTTCCAGAGATGACTAAGTAGAGTCCAAGGACTCAGTCTTGCAATGACATCTGAGCAACTTCAGCATCTTCCAGAAGAGTTTCTTAGCTGATAGTAACAGGAATGTAATCAAAAGAGTTGGTTAAAGCATAACCATAGAGCAAATAAAAAAGGATATTTGAAAATTTTTTAAAGCCTTCATTAGTAGCTATGTGGTATATTTACTAAAAAAAAACTGAGCAAAAATGATGAGTCAGAATTGAGGGGGTTATGTTTTATCAGTTTGAAGATGAAGCTTGAAGGGATGTAAGCTCAGCTGAAAAACACTGAAACGCGGTTTTGCACTTCATCTGTACTTTGCAAAAAGAGAGAATTAGATTCAGTCACAGTATTTATTTCAAGTTCTGTCTTCCCTTTCTCTTGCATTCGGCTCACCTGTGCGATCACTAACCCTAATATACAATTCTCGTTTTCGTAGGTTCTCAACCTAGTGCAGTCCTATGTCACGCTGAGAGTCCCTCTGTACGTCTCTTATGTTTTCCACTCTCCTGTGGGCGTCGGAGGCTGGCAGCATTTCGACCTGCAGTCAGAGCTCCGGCTGACTTTTGTGTATGACACTGCCATCCTGTGGAAGGATGGGATCGGCAGCCCACCTGAAGCGGAGCTCCAAGGTGGGTGTTTGGTTTCTTGGCATAGAACTCATGCTCTGTTACTACGAGTATAATTTGCACACAGTAGGATTTTTTTTCAATCATTCCAATATTAAAAAAAAAAAAATTAAATTATCGTTTATTATCAGTTGCAATCTGTCATTTCCTAGCACTCACAGGTCTCTGCTGGAGTGTTTATGAAAATCATGTAAGGTTGACATCAGCTCTTTTACTGCAAAGAAAGACAATTGTATTGTTATATTTTAAGTACATGTGCAAAAATTAAAACATTTATATCTACTCAGAACTTCAGGGTGCATTATACAACCAAATTGCATTAGCACACAAGATGTTTGCACTTTAATGAAAAAAATTGAAGGTTTTCTATAATACCATTTTTTTTCTCACTTGAATGGCCAGCTTCAGAAACTTTTGATATTTTGAAAATATTATGAAACATTCAAAAGAAACAAAACTGTATAATGGTGACCTGTCCTCTGTGTGAGAGTAGTAAACTGTGAGACATTCTGTTAATGTGTTAGGTACTGTCAGTTAATGGTCGTGAGTATAATTAGTCATCAAGTCCAACTGTATCATTGCCGAATTTATCTTTTAAAAAAGTTAATTTATTTTTTAAAAATAGTGACATACAGATGTATGTGCAGGATTAAAATATATGGTTACACCTGTGTGCTGCATTGTTCTTTTTGTGCAAATTTACTTAATATTTCCAGCATTAAGCTTCAGGTGTTTCCTATCTCTCTCAACCTAAGGTAGAATACAGGCACCAGCTGTAATTATGTAGATAGACTTACACAATTTCAGGACTCCTGGGAACTAAAATCACTTCTTGTTTCTGCTAACTGTATATGAACTACAGAAATCATTGCTATGCCATTTCTGTCCTTATGTTAAGAGCAGGAAATGAGGAGCCGTGAGGGGAATCTGCAGTACATAAAGAATGAAGCACATGTCATGCCATGCCTAAAGAATAAGCCACATGCCACAAATCATATGGTGTGCCAGTCACCAAATAACAACCAGATCTAATCCTCTGTCTCAGCAGTTACATGGTGCATCTATGCCACCATTTCCCATCTTTGATGCTTTAATTTTTTTATTGCTCTGTTTAAAAAGCTGATGGCCACATCTTTGGAGGTGTTGAACATTGTCAGTTCCCTCTGAAAACAGCCAGCACAAAACAACCCCCAACATATCCCAGTCTCATTTGGGTAGTATTTTCTGAGCAGTTATTTTTCTGGGCAGGGAGGGGTTAACTAATTTCCATTTTCTTTCCATAACTGTCAATTCATATAGTAGTCCTACATAAATTCTAAGTAACATGTAAAGCGGTCAAGATCTTCTAAAGCCCTAAGTCATGCATAAATATATAGATATTTCTCTTGTACCAAGAAATATGATTGGTACAGATGATTTTGTACAGGTGGTACACATTCACACTGGTGTGTTAGGTTTCCAGCGCATTCAGGGGGGAGCATTCTTCTTTCCTTCTTTTTCCTGGCAAGCAGAATGGTGGTACATCACTGGCTGTTTGTAAGGGAGCACTGAAGGAAATAGCTGAGCTCTAAAGCTTTGCAGAACTCCAGAGAAAAAGGGTCTTGTCTTCAAGCTACAGCAATAAACCACTTCTGACATGTAAACAAGATCCTGTAATCTGAAATTAGAATACCTAAGGCCTGTGTTTTGTGCCAAATTCATGCCTAAAATTGCCAGCAATGCAAAACCTGTCAGAAGGAGTTTCACAGATTGCGGCACCCTAGAGTAGATTGCTGTGGAAGTCACAACCAGCTGCTGCAACTAATGCTGGTGGTTGCTGCCTTGGCACAGTAGGTAGGGAAGTACTGATAAAGGGTATCTCTGAAGCAGCTTTCATTGGTAGAAGTCAGCTTGAATACTTGGTGAGAACAAAACTCTTCCTTCTGCAGACCCCCCTGGCAGCTGACCATGCTGTTGCCTGAACCAAAGCACAGACTGTTCTGTGTGGATTTTCCTCAGCCTACTAGATCAGCTGTGAGGGTCCATGGTAACATGTGAAAGCATGACTTTGCAGGGAAGTTCCCTAAATGCTTTGGAAGCTGTGTCATGTTGTGAAAACTCAATGCCTCACTGTGTAAATGTTTGTGGAGAATCTGGGGTCAACCCAAAAAGTACCAGCAGGCCCCCCTAAACACGTGACATGGCAAGGGCAGAGGAAAGAGTGGGTGTGGTGTTTCACAGGAGTGTGATTTCTTTGTCACCTGCAAGTGGAACACTCTTGCTAATTGTTTTTTTGGTGGCAGGTTCCCTGTTCCCAACCAGCATGCGCATCAGTGAAGAGGGGCGCTTGGTTGTCAACTTCAAGACTGAAGCCCGGTTTCACGGTCTGTTTGTTATGTCCCATCCTGGTAAGTGTAACCTATTCTTTAGCAGGACTGCAGAAATAGACTCCCTTCCCAAATTTGTTACTATTCATTTTTTGTCTATTTCTGGTTCTCATAGCTGATTATTTTATATATATATACTATGCTCTTCAGATACAGATTTTTCCTCTGCTTGAGATTCCTTACTTGTCATTGATGACTGTATTCAGGTTGTCAAACTTGTTGAAATATGCATGAACCTGATGGAAGGCAAATAGTTCCACTTGATCAAGAGTCTGATTTATGAAGGATGAAGATCTAGGATGAAGGCCATTGTGTGCATTAGGGACCTACAGATATATGTTATTAACCCCATAGTTATAATTACTATTTACTTGCATTGCCGTAGGAACTTGGATAGCATTAAAATTTCTTTTCTAGCTTGAAGCTTTTCTAGGATATTTAGACCTTTTTCAGAGAGCAAGAAAAAGTCTTGTATGGGCATTGTATCACTCCATTAATATAACACTCTCACTGACATTTAATTAGTTGTTTGCTGAGGACCTGTTCCTGCAACTTAATCTGTTTAAACCCCACTGCCTTTATTGAGAATAATTACAGGTGTAAGACACTGTCTACAGACATAAATCTGAGCATGAATGCCAGCCATGGAAAAGATTATCTAACTAAATTAAATCTTCTGAACAACAGTGAGAAAAAAAAAAAATCTCTTTTAGTTTAACTCAGGTGTTTTTAACCCATAAAACTCCTTCATCATGCTTCTACTTTTTCTCAGCTGTCCTCTAGCGTGTTTGGTTTTGCCTATCAATCGGAGACAAAAGTGTTTAATTACTAAGAGAAGCTATGTTGTGTTTCCCTGGGCTCACATTCCAAGTTTAAAACAGGAGGGATTATAGATCTCTGCCATTCCACTCTCACTGTTTTGACTGTCTCTTAAATTTATTCTTCATACAGTTCTTGTTGTGTGGCCCAAAAGCAGCTGCTGAACAGGTACCTGAAGAGAATCAAGGAGGCTCAGCTGAGTTGACTCTAATTGATTTTAGTTTCAGTTAATAAAACTCATTGCCCTGTAAAGGTATTAACATCAGCTGTGGCATTATGGTTTATGAATTATTGGGAATGTTTTTCAGGCTCTGAGAGTTTGCAATGAAACAGTAAAGGTGAGAAATCTGTCTCTTTGGCATGTTTCTAGCTTCACCTCTAACTTCCATGGTTATGTCAGCTGATCACCCGGGCCTCACGTTCAGCCTCAGCCTCATCCGAAGTGAGCCAACCTACAACCAGCCAGTCCAGCAGTGGAGCTTTGTTTCAGACTTTGCGGTAAAACCTCAGCCGTCACTAAGTCTTCTTCTGCCCTGGCCTGTTAGTTGGGATGTTGGTGGTACAGCTCCCTCTCTCTCTGTGTCCAGGTTCGAGACTATTCTGGAACGTACACGGTGAAGCTGATAGCCTGTACCACTGCCCCACATCAGGAGTACAGCCTGCCAGTGATCTGCAATCCCAGAGAGCCCATCACTTTTGATCTGGACATCCGATTCCAGCAGGTACCATTCCAATGACGACTTTGTCATGTTTCATTTGTAATTGGATTCCCATTCGTTGGTCTTGTAATAATAGTACTAGAAACTGAATTTACTTGCTTATAAACAAGGCATTCCTAAATTGGTGGGACAGCACATACTCCTCTCCTGCTAAATAACCAGTTTTACCCAGCTGGGAAAGGCTAAAGTAGGAGCACAAATGGTTTTTTTTCCTCAATTCATGTCCAATCTTTGACAGTCAAGAGGAAGCTCATTGACATTGGTTTAGGGGAGAGTTACTGTGATGTGATAGTAACGTTTGGAAATTCTTTTTGTCTGTTAGCTTTGGTAGTAAATAGTTTTATCAGGTAATTAGGAAAATACAAAACTATTATCAGAAGGTTTTCATCTGACACAAAATCAGAGTTAGGGCTCTGGTATTAAAAGTGGAACCTCCAGAGGAAGATTCATTCAATCCTAAGGTAGAACATCCTTCACTGACTGTAGAGGGAAGTGTAGATAGGCAACACTGGCAAAATGCTTAGCTTTAAAACTCACAGAAGTGACTGAAACAAATCCGATCCATAGCAATATGGATCATATGGGAACATATGGTAACAGGCAAACAGCATACCTTTCACAAAGCCCAGCTGTGAAGCTCTGTAGCTGGGAACAAACTATGGAGAAATGAATTCTGCTGTAGAAAACATTGGTTTAAAAAAAAACTGGGGGTCACATTGGATGGCTAAGAGAACTTAAACTGCAAGTGTTCCAGGTTATCAAAAGGGCTAGTGTGACCTTGGCATGTGTAAGGAGGAAGTTATATCATTTCTGTTATTTGGAACCAATACAGCTAATACTGGAACGGTGTGGCTGTGGTTTCATGCTCATTAATAGCATAGATTATGCTATTAAATCATCTTACAGAATAAATCCGTATCAGTCAGGGGTACACAATCACTTTTCTGTTGACTTAGCCAGAGTACACAAGGAAATGTATGCAGTCTTTATGCTTTCATTTGGCATTATGCCACCTGTGGGAGAACAGATGATTCCTGATAGGGCATTAAGTCCTGGCAAAGAAGAGAGATGATACATGATCTGATGTGAAACCTGCCTTCTCAGAGTTAACCACATTTCAACATTTTGAAGAAGTTTGAATGGAATGGGTGAGGGGAATTTATACTAGTTCAGTACTTCAGCCTTTGTCTGGCATTTCTAATCTACTTCTAGGGACTCTAAAGCAATTCATAGCAATGCTAAACCAGAACTTGTTCCTGATACTACTATAAAAAATAAGGTGTTGATATTTCAAAGAAAGGTCAAAAAGTCATGAAAAGTCTTTGCAAAATGGGCAAAGTAGCCTAGGGAGAAACCTAACACTTACCTGGAAGTAGCCTACAACTAAGAACTATGACTCAGAATTAAAACTGCCTTGGAATAAATAAATGGATATTGTAGGGGTTATTATGTCAGATAAGGCTTTAGTAATACAATATATGGAAGCTTCAGGTACATCAATTCAAAGTAGGCATAAGATGTAAAATTGCAACAGTGTTATAGACTGTGGCCAGCTAAACCCCCATCACAACAACAATTTTCAAACCAGCACCAGCTCTTTTTCTTGAGATATTCATAGTAAAAGGGGCTAGGGCTTTCTGTGGTCCATGATAATTTTTCCATCTGATCACAGACTGAAACACTATGCAGAGTTTAAGCAGATCCCAAAAGCAGCAGTGCGATAGCACAAATTCAATAGGCAGTATCTAGCACTTTACCTCTAAGATTTTTTAGTCATTCTGCAAAACCGAATAAGCATTGGTATCCACTCTTTTACAAATGAGAAACAGAAGACTGAAGGATCAGACTGAAGGATGCTAGTCTTAGGGAACACCTGATACCTTGCACCTGATACCTTGCATCCAGTCCTCTGGTGCCCAGTGCTAGAAAGACATGGACCTGTTAGAGGGGGTTAGAGGAGGACCAGAAAAATGGTCAAAGGGCTGCAGCACCTTCCCTGTGAAGAAAGGCTGAGAGACTTGGGGTTGTTCAGCCTGAAGAAGAGAATGAGCTAAGGAGACCTTATTGTGGCCTTCCAATATATAAAGGTGACTTAGAAGAAAGACAGAGACTTTTTACCAAGGGCTGCAGTGACAGGAAGAGGGGTAGGTTTAGAAATCCTGAAAGAGCGTAGGTTTAGATTGGATATAAAGAAGACACTTTATATGAGAGTGGTGAGGCACTGACACAGGTTGCCCAGAGAAGTTGTGGATTCTCCATCCCTGAAAATGCTCAAAGCCGGGTTGGATGGGGCTCTGAGCAACCTGGTCTGATGGAAGATGTCCCTGCCCATGGCAGGGAGGTTGGGTGAGATGATCTTTAAATGTGCTCTCCAAACCACTCTATGACTCTGAAATCAGTGAGTGTAGGTATCAAAACTGGACCAAAATCACTTTTGACTGTAAAGCCTGATGATAAACTGATGAGGCAGGACAAGAGTTGTTTTCCCCAATTCTTAGTCTAATGCTCCAGCTCCTATACTGAATTACCTTCTTGGGCTTTTAATGTGAGGCTTTTCATTTCCTTGGAAACTGTTTCTTCTAATTTCTTTCACAATTGTTTTTACTGGTCACAAGTGAGGAACCATTTTAAGAATCAAGAAGAAAATTTATTTGGTGCTTCCCCACTGGAGATTTTGGTTCAACATTTCCTTTTTTAACGTGTATCATCTGCATATCTCCTTTTTCCTGTCTCCATGGCCCCTGAGGAGTGAAGCAGGTAGTCTGGAATACTAGTGACGATTGTATTACCACTGTTTCATTCTGGGATTGCCTGAAGATGAGCAGTATTCAACCTCCAAGCTTTGCTTTATCCCAATCCTTTCAACATTTCTTTTCTTTCAACATGTATGACTATTTCCTGACAGAAGCCCTTCCATACTCAGGATACTTGTTGCCCTGGGGTGGACCAATCTCAAGAGTGCTCTATTCCTCGAGGTGCCAAGTATCACATGGGCTTTGATCCCATTGGTGACCTGGATTGTCCCCACATCATCCATATGCACAGCTGATGGACATGGCAGATAGGCAGAATAAATTGGCAGTTACTCTTCTCTCCCAGCAGATCCTCACAGAGGAGTTTTTTATGAACTCTTATATAAAATGTCTCAAAGGCCCATGAAAATAATTACACTTAAACTACTGTCGTAAATAACACAGCTGGAAAACAGTTGTGCTAATCAAGTATTTGTGGAACCACAACCCAATAGCCTGTTTTCCAGGCATTTCTTCTGAAAACGCTTCTTTAGAAAGAAGCATTCCAAGAGAATGGAATTTTTTTTTTCTCCTTTTTTCTGTGGACAGGCTATGGTGGTAAGGTTCCTTTTTCTGAAGAGTAGCCTTCCATTTATAAAAAAGGTTTGATCTGTACATTCTTCTTGCCAGATCCTGTTGCTTTGATAGTTTTAGGACTCTACTGTGAAATGGACCCTTGTCCGTGAGCCAGCAAGAATGTTTTCTTTGTTGTTTTCTTTCCTTCCTGTCCACACTCTTTTACATATATATACATAAATATACATTTATGTGTTAGCATTTTTTTATTGGTTTAGTGGCCTCTTGTTATTCATTCTTTTTGTTTGATTTTCTGATATATGTGTCTTCCACATTGTTTCCTCAGGTACTTTAGGCTCCCCCCAGTTCTTCTATTCACTTTATTATTTCCCTTTTATTATGCCGTGTCCTTTTATAGTTTGCCTTCTGTCTTATGTTTTATGGTCCCATGAGAAACCGCTGCTGATAGTATTGATTTATTTTATACTTTTCATGTAATCAAGGAAGAACCATAGATGACTGTGTCAAATATATAAAGATAAATGCTAGCATAAAAAGATGTTCAAATGGTTTGGTGCATTTTCACATGCGTTATCTGATATATCCTTCAGCACATTAGAAGAACTGATGCTTGCAAATAAATCCTCAGCAATGTGTGCTTTCAAATATTGATAGAGGACCAGAAACAGAGGTGGGACTTGTGTGTAAGAATGAAAATGGGATCAATAAAACAGGCTGTGGTGAGTCAGAGACAAGTTTTTGAAGGAAACATTTTCCTCGTGTTACCCCCACATATGAGTTGCCTTTGACACCTCCTTAGCTAGGATTTGGAAAAGTGTGGTGGGAAGAAGCTAACCTAGAATACTATCAAATACCACGGACGCAGATATTCCAAAGGTTGTTTGCGTATAAAATACATTGGGATATATGTCTAGTACCAAGAAATCTTTTTGTTAAACTATTATTGCATGTGGATGTGCAGAGCTCATAAGTAATGTACATTGGGAGAAGATCTTGCTATGTTTTAAAAGTTTAAGAGTTTAAGATCATGCTATGTTTTTTTCATTAAAAAATACTTGTTGAAGAGCCTTATGCTTTTGTGGTTTTAGGTCAGTGACCCAGTGGCTGCTGAGTTCAGCTTGAACACCCAGATGTTCCTCCTCTCCAAAAAGACACTGTGGCTGTCTGATGGCTCAATGGGCTTTGGGCAAGAAAGTGATGTTGCTTTCTCAGAAGGTATAATTGTGCATAGATCATGCACACTTAATTTGTGTTCCACACCATCAGGATCCTGTTGCTGTCAAAACAAGATAGGCATAAGCTGTTGTGCTTGTTGCATTAAGCTTCTTGACAAGGCTTTAATAGCTAAGCCTCAGAGCTGTGCTAAATGTTCCAGTCTAACAGGATGTGAACTTTGTGCACTATTCTCAGGTGATGTTATATACGGTCGGGTGATGGTGGATCCAGTGCAGAATTTGGGTGATTCCTTCTACTGTAGCATCGAGAAGGTTTTCCTGTGCACAGGAGCTGATGGATATGTACCCAAATATAATCCATCCAACACTGAATATGGGTGCCTTGCTGATTCTCCATCCCTTCTGTACAGGTTTAAGATTGTGGTAAGTGTTCTAATTCTAAGAGGATGCATAAATATATTTAAATTTTTTTTCCAACTTGTCTTTTATCCAAAACCCAACTGTTCTTTAAAATGTTCTCAGTAGCACCAAATTTTTGACTCAAGCTCCAGGCTAACGTGAACTGATGGGGGCAGTATTTTGCCATTTTCCCTCCTGGTTCTGTTCTTTATCTTTCTGGGAACTGCCTTCACTAAGAGTTTGACCTCAGTTAGAAACCCAAGATGGGCTTTTTCTCTGCATTGTCTATATCCACGGACCATAGAGAGAGTCCTAGGTGACATGCAAGTGAAGGATTGGAATTCGTTTCATATTTAGCCATCTAAACTTTAGTGTATAGTGCAAAGTTAGTCATCTAGGTTGCTCTGTAGTCCATAGGGAAAGTTGGCTTAGGTGATCTAATTTCCTTTCCAAAAATAGCTATAGAGTAACCCCAGGTAACTACAGACCTGATGCCCAACTTTTAGAGGTAACTTTAAGTAAGATGATTATATCATTAGCTAAACTCTAACCCTAACCCTAAACGAGTTTATGTGATTGTTAATGAAATGAAATGTAGCTTCTTTAGATATGGGAACTGACAACTTTTCTGCAAGCCTTGCAGACATCAACCTCGACACAATCACTGTGTATCCTTGAGAATTCAGTTTGTACCCATGAGAATTTTAGCATCAACAGAAGCAAGAAATCAAAACAAAAGAAAAAAAACATACAGCTGTTCGTGGGAGGCTCAAGGGTACACGCTGATTGTGTCGAGGTTGATGTCTGCGAGGCTTGCAGAAAAGTTGTCAGTTCCCATATTTAGACTGGAAAATAGACTTCTTACTTTCATTTCAGACCACATTTATGTATCTTTCTTATTTAAGAGGTATAGGTGTGGCTGTTCTCTAGTGTTTCCCCCTTTTTTTCCAGAAAGGCAAGAGATTAAATAGAAGTTAATACAATTCGGATGGGACCACAACTATTTCTCATGTCTTTTCTCTTGAAGTAGTATTTCCCTAGATTGCATAAAATAGCATGTGTAAACTACATGATTTATACATTGCAAGTAAATATTAAAACTGTTTTTCCTAGAAGAAATAAATATATGTTTTGCAAACCTTTTTTCCCCTCCATGCAGGACAAAGCTCAGCCAGAGACACAAGCCACAAGCTTTGGAAATGTACTTTTTAATGCAAAACTTGCAATAGATGATCCTGAAGCAATTCCATTAGTTAAGCAGCCAGGCTCTGATGGATTCAAAGTAGACTCAACTCCTCTATTTCAGGTATGATTTCTTTAACTTATTAGCAAGCATAATGAACCAAGAAAGAAACACTTGTACAACTACTGTTGTTAACTGTACGTCAAATTAAAGCCAATAGAAAGATTTATTCTGATTCCAGTGGCAGTCAAACACAATTATAAATGCTTAGAAACTTCTAGATATAAAATCTGGAACACTTATTAAAGTGTTTCTGTAGGGATACTCTTGCTTTTCTCTTGTATATTTCCACCGGCTAACCAGAAATTACGGAAATTGTTCTTATATATTTCTTTTAAGAGGTTAATAAGATTCTTGTTACACAGCATTGTTTTATTGCTTCCCATCTCACTTCTCAAAAACAAAAAATTAAAAATCATAGAATTTATAGTGAACTTCATCAAAATCAAGTTGATACTCAGCATTTTCTGTACAATTCTTTCCTTGCAAACTTGCAAAGTGTGAAGCACTGGAAAGCCTAAAAATTGACAACTAAAGGGTGCAACTACTAATTAACTATATTAAATCCTTTAGCTGTGTGCATTCAGCCCTTTGTTCTATATAACTCAGCCAAGAGTTGTCTCTTCACTCTTTGTCTCTAGTATTTGCAAAACTGCATGCACAACTCAAGTGTATAAATTAGTAGGAAAAATACGGAGGAGACTTTGATCCTACTTCTGGCCACTTCCATGTTAAAGATCCCACTGTAAGCAGCAGAGTATTTAACAAAACTTAAAATGATAACATAACTTAAAACTATAAAAAGAGTTTCAAAATCTGCCCCCAGGAAAATGAAATCTCATTTTTTATATGAAGAATCCATTCCCATGGATTCCAATGCCACGATTTTTGGTCCTCTTTTTGTCAAAAAAATGAGAATATGAAGGAACAAAAGTATATCCTGAAAAATACTTGGAAAAACAAGAGTAAAATAGAACATGTATTATTTCTCAAAATAACAAAACTGGGCTGCAGCCATTCAAATTATCAGGCAGTAGCTTTAAGACAGTATTCAGACAAGCCTACTGGACCTCGTGGAGGCCAAATCTGGTACGTACCCAGGAAAGGCGAGAGAAATTCAAAGAAGGTAGTATTATCTCGCACGGACTGAAGGGACCCATGCAATCCAGAGTGGATGAAGTTTTCAGGGACCTGTGGAAAGTGACTGTTCCAACACCTGGCTCAAAGCAGGGTCACCTAGGGCAAGTTGCCCTGGACCATAACCAGGTGTCTTTTGAACATCTCTTAGGAAGGAGACTCTGCAGGCCCCCTGTTCCAATGTTCAACCATCCTTGCAATAAAAAAATTGTTTTCTTATGTTTAGATGGAATTAGAGCCATGGCCTAGGTTGGGCCTGGAAGGTCCTTTTCTGCAGCCCATCCACAGCTAAAGACACTTTGTATGGCCTTTGGTACTAATAGTACCAAAACCATGCCAAGGCCACGTCCTTCTTCATCTGCACCTGGTAGCCTCAGAGTCTGACCATGGAGAGGAATGGGGACTAACCCCTCTGAAAATTTTGGCAGAAAACACAACTCCTGTGGTGCACATTGGCACATAGTCAGGGATTATCTGTGCATGATTTTGAAAGTGCTTGTCCAGGCATTCAGTTCAGAACAGAGACTGATTTCCTCTGCATTTAGCGCTGCCCAGATTTAGTCTGTGTGTTTTTAAATACAAAAAATGTTTCTTTCCAGGTGTCTTTGGGTAGGGAGTGGTATGTCCATACAATCTACACTGTGCGTTCCAAGGAGAACGCTAACCGTGGAATCGGCAAAAGAAGCGTGGAGCACCAGTACCACTCGCTCCTCAGTGGTGGGAGCCCGGGAGCATCCACACGGAGACGGCAGAAGAGGGGAGTTGAGCAGGCCTCAGAACTTGCAAGAGACATTGGAGTAGAGAACAACCGAGGAACAAACATACAGCACATAGCCCTGGATCGCAGCAGCAAGAAACAGGTGCCTCAAAGGGAGGTTGCAGTCAATGGTGTTCTCCCCAGGGAACTGAATAACCAAAGTGCAGGAATTGCCATAGTCACAATCATTGGTGGAGCTGCTGCTGTTTTCCTTGCCATCTGCTTAATTGCAATTATCGTTTTGCTGCTAAAATGGAAACAAAATTCTGACAAGAAGGAAAGCCCAAACGAGTCGGGCAGCAAGGAACCAATGATGCTATCACATAATTACAGCAATGACAGCTCAGAGGTTTGATTCCAAGACCACAGGATTCAAGCCAGAGTCTCCAGAGTGCCTCAAAAAAACCCTTGAACTGCACATTTTTAGCAGCAGATAATGGTGACTCATGAGGAGCTTGTGTGTTTCTAGGTGTACTTGAAATTTGTCATCCTGAGCTCTTACTGCCTTTATCAGCATCAGAAGAAGCTGAACCGAACCTCCCACTTCACATGAAAGGAAATGCTGATATCCCTATACCATGCACTAATCTTCAGCAGCAAACCAAGGGACTGCATTGTAAGGGAGAGATAAGTGTTGGGGTTTTGTATTTTCTGACATTTCAAAAGAATAAAAGAAGCTATACAAAGGTGCTATATATCCTGTCTGCAAAAGAGAGGAGATCTGTTTCTTCAGAAACACATAATACTTGAGAGGAGGAATCCTTACACTCTTCTGTTAAATTTTGTACTGTTTCTCACAAAAACCTCCATGTCTACAAATAGTTTGAAAGGTAATGGAATGCCTTAGGCATGGATCCTCCATCCTATAAGTTTTTGACTTCACTTAATCTGTACCAGTGATTTATTTTTTTTTTTTTACTTATTTGTAACTGAACTTTTTCAAAAGACAGCTAGATTATACAGCAGAGCATTATAAACAGTTGCATGTCACAGGATCCAGTACATACTCTTTCCTGCAAATTCCTATTCATCTATTTAATCTGAGAATTTTTTTTCTTATTTATGTTTATATAGAGCCAAAGAATGCAACAAATCCAGAAAAAAATTTTGGTTTTCACTGAAACTGGATGTTTATGTCCTCTTAAGTTTATAATGGATTATGGAAGTGTTGTAAGGTAAATTTTATTTCTTAGTGCATGTCCACTGCTGAAGCATTAGTATTTCAGTACCTAGAGAAAATGATAGTTAGATTCAAAATGCAGAGGACAAGGTTCTGCTGAACTGAGCCTAGGAATCATGGTACTGAATCCAGCATAGTTAGTTATACTAAATAGCAAGAAGTGAAGACAAAATTAACATTTTATTGAATCAAGTAGTATTTATTGCTGTATAATCATAGCACATTTTGACAAACATGCTGGGTCATTGTTGGGCATTTTTTAACAAGTGACTACTTCTGCAAGAGTAATTCTAATTTTCTCTCAGCATTCTTGATTTAGGTAACATGACAAGTTTGGATCAGCAGTGTCCTGTGTCAGTTTTTATCCAGACACAACCTGTTCTATCCCAAAGATGTTTTTATCCAGACAGGACCTGTTCTGCTCCTGTCAAATCCTTGGCTATGAAAGCTATGTAACCTTCAGGAAATGTCCCTTTTGTCACACTAGCATTTTGTGTAAGTCCTTTAAGTCATACAATCCAAGAATGGCCTGGGTTGGAAGGACCTTCAAGATCATCGTGGTTCAACCCCACAGCCATGGGCAGGGACACCTTCTACCACACCAGGTTACTCAAAGCCCTATCCAACCTGACCTTGAACACTTCCAGGGATTCGGGATGGCATCCCTTCCCTCCAGCATTTCAAACACACCACACCACAGCTGGGTGTCATCTGCAAACTTGCTGAAGGTGCACTTGATCCCACTGTCCACGAGATTGTCAAACAGCACTGGAGTCAATGGTGTTCTCAATAGAGTTTAACTATATAAACTGTATAAAATCTGAATTAGGATGTTGAAACTTTGCTAAAATGCCTCTTCCACCACCTTGTGGTGGTGTGTACAGGCAGTCCCCAATTCACCTGGCATTTGGTGTTCTGGGGATCAATGCTGCAGAGATCTGAGTTAGCTGAGCAGGATTCCATTTGAAAGCAGCCTGTAAGCACACAATGCTGCCTCTGAGCTTAAAAAAAAAAAAACATCCAGAAGGCTTCCTGGCCTGGCTGTGGGGATCAGTCAGCACAGATAGACCTGACCTAGTAATTCTGCATGGTTGTGCTCCGAGCCATAAAGACTCAGGAACATGGAGTTCTACTGGGCTAGGAATATCTGTGCTATGACTCATGGTAGAGTGTGAATATGCCCACAGAGAGACTCATACTAATATCTCTTGCTCTGGATTTGTGTTGTTACGACTTCACTCATTTAATAGGATTTCTTCAGTTTTTCACAAAATGAATCAGGTCAGAATCTGTCCTACATTTTCTAGGTTTTCTGAAGACGGTGATTAGACAGCTTAATTGAAGGATGTTTGCAGCACCCAAAGGGTCAAACTCTTACTAAACTCTAGCAGTCATCTTTTATTTTAATTAATCTGAGTTCTAGCCTGAAACAATTATCCATAAGCCATGCTCAGTGCTTTAGACCTTTCCCCCAGTCACCTGACATCAATTTGCTCTTGTAATGAAGTTCCTGGTTTTGTGATCCATGTATTATGTGTGCAAGATTGATCAAAGACTTAACCCACAGATACTTTTTATATTTAGTAAGTTCACCACTAAGTTGCAAATGTACACTAAGATCAAATTTGCCTTTGTGCCTATGAGTGACATCATTATGAGAAAAGCAGAATTTCTCTCCTAGAACCTGCATGTTTGGATCATAACAGCCAATGATTCTATAGTAGAATGGGACACATGTAAATAATAGAACATTTTAATATTTATGAAATGCCTGTTTTGTATAAGCAGAGGAGAACTTTTTAAAAAATATATATATAAAATACAGAAATTAGGTGTTTATCAGTAGAGCTATTTTTCTGCTTTTGAATTTTACCAGACAAAAATATCATTAAAGGTGCTTGCAGGCAAAATCTTTTTATAATTATTATTTGTTTTTATAAAATCACATCAAAACCCATGTGTTCTACAACCCAAATATTTAGCCCAGTAAACAACCTGATCACTGCTTTGAATAGAGTCTGATTATAACTTTGGAAAATATTTAGGTTGATGGGGATAATCGGACTAATGTTTTCCTAAGAACATAAAAAATAATAGTGCAAACTGGTGATAACAAAGAAAAGGACAAAAGAAACACTGAAAAATTGGACAAGCATGAGTAAGATTCATGAGTCAGATACCAAAGTCCTCTTCATGGGAAAAAAATCCCAATGTTTTCAGTAAGGCATGCTGGATTTGTCCCATTCTTAAGAAATTGGATTTTTTACAATTCACTGAACTATAAATACATCTGTAACAGCATGCCTTTTTTTTGTTGTTTTATTATGGCTTCAAGGTTTCAGATTTCAGCGAGATGTTTTGGAGGCTTATTAACATTTTTCCTTTTACTTAACAAGTGGCCTTGTTTATACTAACCTGAATAAGTGCCTCGTTCCCAGTGATGTGCACAAATATTTTAATATTTATCTATCCAAGCAATAAACAAGTATATTTTATATATATATTTAAACTATTTCCAGATTATGTATTCAATCCTCTTTTCCCTGGAGATGCTTATTCTGCTAGCAATAATACCATTTGTTAAACCATTTATACAATAATTACTGTGTTTTAATTTGTTATCAAGCTGTCATATTTATTTGGAACAAGTTTTTGCTTATGTCTATGGCTGTGATATCTGGCATTTGTATCAGGAAAAAATAAAACTACTTCTGTTTGGTTACTGATCTAAAGTTTGTGTATTATTATCATGCTCTGGAGAGAGGTCAGTAATTTAGTGTTAAGAAAAACTTAATTTGTCACATCAATGGAAGAACACAAAGTTCCTGTGTTTGCACAAATCTCACTGCTTTGTTCCTGAATTGATTGTTTTCTGGTCATGAAGGGTTCAGCACAGGAGTTGTTATTTAATCTTTGTGGTTGCTCTCATGGCTCAGAGAGGGATTGCTCTTTCAATTCCAGAGCATCAGAAATCTCTAGACACCTGCAAGTCCTTTGTAGGCTGGATTGCTGTGTTCCTGTGGGCTGCTGGCAGGCTGTTTTACTCATCTCACTGACAAGTGAAAGTGACTGCAGGGAGCAGTTCCCTTGTTCCTGCAGGGCTGATGTTGCTTCTTGTGCCAGGCCATCAGTTTTTTCGGTTTTCCTAGTGGAAAATGTATTACTGATAGATGTAGAGACTTAAGAGGAACTATGATGCAGAAAGAAAAAGTAGCTCTGAACTTCTCCCTTCTCACCCCACCCTTTGTAAACTGGCCAGCACTGGCCTCTGACTTCTGTGTGAATTTAAGCGATCACTTACCTCCTTCACTGTCAGAAAGGCCATATTTCATGGCTAGTTACACAAGTGACACAATATACTTACCAACTTACCTTGCAGTAAGGAAGGATAAGCTAGCAGGCAGTGATTCCTGATTTACTATGTCTATTCCCTTCTGCTACCCAAACTTGCTCATGTGGATCAGCAGTTACCTAGTCTGAGCTGAGAAGCCCCGTGCATAGCTGTGAGCTCTGTGTTGTGATTTCTGCCACAGCAAATCAGACTCAAGAGAGTTTCTGTCCTGCTCCAATATAAATAACTATATATGATGTAAATGAATAATGAGTCTGGTCCCAGAAGTCTGGCATTATCAATAAATCAAAGGGCATTAATTTCCCACTCAAAGATCATCCACAGCAATCAAGTCATGTCCACACACATTCATGTCCACACTAATTTTGGCACTTAGTGGAATTTTGGCACTCCTAAGGTGTTCAAGCATGTCTCAGCAGGTCCTGGATGACTTTCGTTTCAAAACTCAAGTATAGTCCCATTGCAGCATCTCTGTGAGTCAGGGGTTTTTAATGCATCCTTGCTGTCTTTTGAAAGAATGACTCAACTCCTACCCTGAAGGAATTCAGCTCATTCCACTGAGTGCTTTAGCTTTGAATGCTGTTCAGTAAGTTACTCTCAAGAGGTTGGGTGTTTGAGTTTGGGGGTTTTATTATTTACCTCAAGAGCTAATTCATTCAGAATTTACCTTGCACTACTTTGCTTTGGTAAGTGAGCATTGACTTCCACGAACAATGAAGCAAACAACTGGAAGATTCTTAAAAGATACATCTTGTTTCATTTCAATCCAGCATGTGCTGGATTCCTCCTATTGCCTGTTAACCTGCAGTTTCATGACACAAGTTTTCCTGAGTGTAAGTTTACATGTAGAGCATAAATCTGTAGCTGTCCAAGTTAAAGTGCTCAGGTTAAACCAGTACAACCAGAAGATCACGCATAACAATTGTCATCTCAAGTGTCTTTTTGACTATTTTTGTAGCAAAAGGTCAGACACAGGATGGAAGGCAAGAGGAGACAGTCTGGGTAAGTGTGTGTTATACCCCCTTCTTTGATAACACTTTCTGCTTTTCTCCCATTTGCATCCCTTTTGCCCCCCATAAAACCATACAATGGAACTAAATGACACAGCAAATGACAAACAGGATGATAAAAGGTAAGGGATGTCTTCACCATGAGGAGAGATTAAATAGATAAAACTCTCTTCCACTCTTCAGCCTTGGAGAGAATTACCCAAGGAAGAGTATGATAGAGGTACATTAAATCCTGAATGTTACAGAGACAGGGAGTAGAGAACAATGATTCACTGTTTCTTGTAATATTTTAGAGAGGTTTCACACAATAAAATTTGCTGGCTACAAGAATGAAGCAAAGGAGTCAATATTTAACCATACAACCTAAAATTAAATTTGTAAGACTCATTACTGAAGGATGAGGTGCATGCCAAACCCAAAAAAAAAAAGGAAGGGAAATTCACAGCAGAAAAGTCAATTGCAATCAGTCATTTGTATCAACAGCTGGTTCAGAAAGCCTGGACTAGAAAAAGCCAGTAGGATTTAGGAGAAGGATCAAGCTATTCATCTTCTCTTTCCTTTCTGTTCCCTACAACTCCACTCCTGGGCACTGTGAGAGGCAGATGAACCGACCCAGAAGAGCCACTCTTAGGCCCTAACAGTTGTATAAAGAGCCACCAGCCCCAGACTTGGAACTGGTAATTTAAAGTACAAATACCATGATGTGCCTTGCTGGTTTTGTTTTTCTTGGAGTAAAAGAGAAATGAAAGTTTTAATATTTCAGCACTCTAGGCCTCTAACAGTTGGTTTACCTGCACCTCACATCTGCCTAACTGAGGACTGCTTGAAAGGGTAGCAAGATCCAATAGCCTTTTCCTGGTGCATATCCTGTGAAGCCATATGATCTGGGCAGAATAAGGTAAAGCATCTGGAGTGAGGAACTTGGGGGCCAAGGTAAAAGATACTGTTGATGATTTTATTTACCTTATAAACATGCTCCATTTATTCTCTGCTGTTTGTACCAAAAGGTTAAAATAATATTTCTTGGGCTCTCAAGTGTCTCTTTCACTGATGTATTTTCTTCTTATGTTTCTAATGGCACCAAAATGATTGTGGCAAGAAAGAAACATAAATACCAAAGTCTTTAGAAGTAATAGCTCATGGGAGTGTGGCTGGGCTCCTCTTCCATTTCTTGGCAAGACACCTGGGTTTCAGTAGAGCAAGCTGCACTATGCCCCACAGGGACTGGTCCCCAGTATTGCCAAGTCTCTGAAACCAAGGCAGGAGTACAGCCTGGCTAATTGTTCAGAATGACAAAAGCCTCTGTCTTTGGGGACAAAATGAAGTTGCTATTCAGGAGGTTGGCTTCCTGGGTGTCCTCCTACGCCCACATCTCATGACACAGCTCTGCCACAGACCACCTCATCAGTGATGTACCTTCCGCAGTCTTCTGGAGGCAGGATTGCTGATTTTGAAACACTCTCTCCCAGCAGGAGGAAAGGAAAGATTTGAATCCACTCTCAAAGAGCATCAGCTGGAGAGACTTGTAATAGCTATATGGACATCAGCAGCTGCCCATGCATCACACACTCAGCAACTTTCATCTGCCCAGGATTTAGCAGAGGTGCCTCATGATACCTTTAATATCCCAGCAACCCAAATGCATCAGGGTGTGCAGTACAGCACAGGGACTCTCAGAGCTCCTTTGCACCCCGGGAGACTTCTTCCATCACAGGTTGTAATGTTGAACGCAAAATGCCATGCTGCACAGGAGACATGCTCACGTATGTCACACCTTCCAGGACACCAGCGGCAAAAGGCTTAGCAAGAGCATGTTCACTTCACCTAAACTCCTCTCAGGTCCTAACTCAGGTGAACTTTAGTAGCAAGGTCCAAAAAAAGCCCCTCTATGGACAGTATCATATTGGTCACGGACCCCTAAGATTTGCTGAACACAAGTGCGACAGAGAAGTGCAATTCTTACTGCTGTTACGGGTCTACATGCTGTGCTTGGTTATGGGAAAAGCTTGGTTTCTCAGCAGTGCTTCTCAACACTGCAGGCTGGGCACTGACACCTGACCCAGCTGCAGGAAGTAGCCCAGAGGGGTGTGGGCCTGAAGCTGTTTTGCTGCTAATTTAATTGGTTTTAACCAGGCTGGCTCATAAATCTCATAAAAGATGACTCTCAGAGGCAGAACCCACTTCTTGCTTTTATGTAGCCAGGCTACATGGGAGCGGTTCAATATCTGCTTTCTCTTGCTGAGGGTTTTTTCTTGAACTAGTTGTGCAGTTAGACAGCTTTTCTGAGAAGTTCACGTTCTGTTAGCAGACATTAGACTGAAAAGGTTTGTGTGCACGTCTCCTGCAACAGTTGGGGCACTCATTTATTATGCTTTCCTCAGCTGTGGTGATTTCTCTACCCTGCAACACTACCCTCAGAACAGGACCACCCATAAGAGCTTCTGTCCAAGCTATTTGACTTGGTACACTGGTGCTTGGATTTTCCTTTCCAGTTTGGCTCTCAAAATGAAGGTGCCAGGGAAATATTTCTCCCCCAGGAAACTTCAGTTTCCTCAGGAACTGCATTTGACATCCATAACATCGCTCTGAATGGTCAATGTGAGGCCAAAAATTAAAAAAAATTCTTGCAGCATTTTGGCATTGCCTGTAGTTCCCATCTGGGACTGTCAGCTGTGGTAGTATGCATTTCCCCAGTGTTCTCAGGAAGTGCTGGGGAGTTTTATTCTCTAGTAAAATGTTTGTTTTCAAAGAGTGGTTATAACAACTCTACATGTGCACACAAACACACAGACACACAATATGTTTTTATTAATATATAAATTTTATATAGATTTTATCATGTATTTTAAACACACATGTATAAAATAGAGTTGTATCTGTGCATTTTATATAGTATATAATAGATATTGAAAGCTGTAAATTTTATGTGTATGTCTATATTTTTGTATTATACAATACACAAATTTTTATTTATATATCATTCCTCAGATAAGATCACAAGGATGAAGTGTTACAAGGTGGGTAGCAGAATTCAGGGTGTATTTGCCCGGAAGGAATCACAGCAGCCAGATCCACAGTCAAAACCTGAGAATGCACCTCCCAGAGCTTTGGGATCGGGGAGACTGATTTGATACACTCAGCTGGAGTCCAAAATAAGCAAACAGGTGTCATTCAGGACTGTCTCCCTGATGGGGACCAGCAGTTGTAGCTCCTGGGACCAGCAGCTGCAATCAGTACCTCCAGCTCTGAGCTTCTTCTTTTGGTCTGCTGCAGGACGCCAAGAAGAAGCACACCCGTTTCTTCAAAAGACCTCGTGTTTGGAGATCAGCAAGTAAATGCATTGAGAAAAAGAGAAGTTAAATGACAGAAGTTTTCCAAAGTCCATGCTTCCTCTATTTACTTTATGTCAAGATGCTGCAGCACCAGGATTTCCCCATCCCAAGAACCTGCAGCCTGGGGCTGGAAACCTATAAGCCATGGCAGCAGCTTCTCCTTGTGCCCCTCTCCTGAGCTGTGGGCTCTTGGCTCCCCTTCTGCAACTGCTGGTTTTGGTCCCTCATTAGCAGAGTGGCCTGGAGGTGCTCCCAAAGAGGGGGAAGGCAGCAGGCTCCCTCAGCGAGCATGTGTCTCCAGGGGCCAGGGGATGCTGCCAACTTCTGGGCCACCTGAGATGTCTCTCCCTGGTCCCCAGACATTCTGAGGGAGTCTTTTCCATCTGGTGAAGGTAGGAATTTAAAAGCTAATCAACTGCCCAGAGAATGAAGGCGTTTGGCTGCTAAACAAAGAAGGGCTGTCTGCTGTCAGACGCCGTCCAAGATTTCTCAAAGAGGCAACAAAAATGCCGCTTTATGCCCACGAGATGTGAACTTCAGCTCCTTGGTGGCTCCTGGCACCCCTGGCTGGGGCAGGAGAGGTCGCTTTGGTCCTGTTCAGACCAGCCCTCACCATCCCTCTGGAGCAGTCTGCTTCTCATTAAATGAGCAGTGGCAATTAGTCGTAGAAGAAAGTGAAAGGAGAGCTCAAGAAGAGGAGCTTCCTGCCTGGTGAGTCACCAACACTGGCTGTAAATGGGGCTTTTTCTGCTGCTGTCCCTCAGGGTGTGGGGAACCTGTTGCTTATCACAGATTGCTGGGTCAGAAAAGAGAGTTAAATGTATGCCTTAAAGAAAGCAGGCAGGTCAAGAGGGTGCCTCTGTGGACTAAAAGGCACCTGTTTGTGCTAATAGTTGCACAAAGCCTGATTAAATGTTCAGAAAGGTCTTAATGACTTGAGAACACACAGTTCTGTAATTTCTGTAAAGTTTATTTCTTTTGGGGTTTTGCTTCATAACTTTTTGGCAAATGTAAATTAATTCTCCTTTTTGCCTGCTGCTATCTCCCATGTATCTGCGCTTTAAAGGGAAACTGTCAGGGCTACTTTTATCTTCCTTATATGGTTCTTGATTAACTGGTCATACTGTGTGAATTTTATCATTAAAAAAACCGCAAGCCAAACACAAAACCAAACAAATAAAACAAAACCCTAGGAAAAAAAAAAAAAAAACTACACACATGCATTTTACAATTTTTATTAAAAAATTACAGCTTTTTCCGAAGTCTAGTAAAATCAGCCCTTATGGCGTCAGTGATTTACACTGCAAAAATCAGGAAAATAAATAGCCTTCAGCATCAATGCAATAATTAACAGCAGAGATTTATCAAAGTGGATGTGGTCTGGGCTTAGCTGTCTTCTTTCTCCTTCTGTATCCCTTTTCCCTTTACTGGAGCTCCTTTCATTTCCTTTACTGCACTTTCTTGCTGGATGAAGATGTTGAAAACATGCCACCTTCTGTTCTTTTCAGCTACTGCACAGCCCAAAGAAAATTTATATCCTCTGGAAACGAGTAAAATGTGTGCACGTCTGTGCCTAGATACAGGCAGGCACTCGCACAAGCGTGTAAACCTACGTATGCACACATCTTGTAAATCCCTCTGAACTAGCTAAATCTCTTTACTCACAGGCTTTTCTTTAGTTGCAAGATTTGTGCTCTAGGATAAATGCGCTCACCAAAGGGTTTTCTAGGAAAGCAGAAATTAGGCCAATTCTGACCACTGTCACTGGAAAGTAAAGGGAAATGAGGAAGGTAATACTTCATCCAGTCTCTCTTTAATGACTGCACTGAATGAAGATCTGTGGGTGCTCTCTTTAATTCCTAACTTTATCTCCTTTACCTCCAGGTATACACCCACATATATACATTTCCCTTCAGATCTGCTCTGGGAAGATCTCCCTCCTCTCATTTGACTGATGCAGGAATGCTGAAGAGCTCCTGTGAGGGGACATCCTGGGTATCCTCACTTGCACACCACAACAAAAAACAGTGGTGTGGGGAGGTGGAAATACAGCTCCAGCCCCACAGTTTTGCTTTTGTTCTTCTTGACTTTTAAAACGAGTTTTTGTATGGCTGATTATTCCTTTTCCAAAAAAAAAAAAAAAAAAGTCAAGAAAACCCCAGCAAAGAACACAACAAGGGAATTTCTTACGCCATAACTCTTCCACAGGTTTATCCCAGTATCTTAGTCTTCTGTTATTCCAAATACAGCTCAGTATTATGGGTATGATCAGATTCCTCTGCATAGATTTTTCTACCCATGTTTCTTCTATTGCCGTTTAAGGAATCTCCATAACTAAAGATAAACTTGGACTTTGGCAAGGCCAGGCTGGCTCTCCAAGCTCTAAGGTATGAGAAATGCTTTATTTTCTTTTTTCTAACCACAAACAAGGAGCGTGCCTCTTTCTAAGCAGCTGGAGCTGTGTCTGAGGTCCTAGATTCTTTTCACTGAGGACTTTGCAAAGCAGGAGATAGTTCTGTGTTAGGTAACAGAGATGAAGAGTGGCCCAAAGGGTGAGGGCAGGGGGATGTACACCATCACATAAATGGTGTTTGTGGGTCACCTTTGCAGGTAGATGGGGAGGTAGTCAGGGTACCTCTCTCAAGGCTGCAGAAAAGGGAGGAATGTCTTTTGCTTTATCTAAATTTGCAGGAGGAGTGTTTTCCTAAGTGCATAGCTGCATTCTTCTGTCCCTACCTTATACATATTATCTTGCTTTTATGTGGTGTTGCACTGCTCCATGCAGTGGATCCTGCCTGTCTGACTCCTTAGAGAGGGCACTTTCAGATATCTCAGTTACAGATAGGGTTATTTATTCTTTAAGAGCATGGTAAAGATAATTAACACTGTCTTTAATTCTACTGTAGCTCCCACATCAGAAGGGCTATCTGCAGATTGTAAAGAGGAATAAGTAGTAAAATAAATATCCTCAGAAGGTATATTTTTTCTGTTTTCTTAACCTCAGAGATACATGTTATGACAGAGAAGCCAAAGACCCTCTCTGCCTATTCCTCTTTGCCAGAAGGGTGTTAACATTCCTAAACAGCTGGCCTTTTACCTTAAGGCACTTTAATTCCTATTAGAAGTGAAGTTAGTCATCTGCCTGCTGTGAAATACAGGGAGCTTAAAGGTGGTTTAAGTAATCTTTTACCCTCCCTTCTAGTTACAAGTGGAATTGAGCTGGAACAGAGAACAAGGGCCCCACATTTTCAAGGCATCTGTTTTCCCAGATAAGCTCTTGACTCTCGGGGAGTGGGAAGAGTGTGTTGCAGTAATCAGAAAGTCCGTAAGGCATGCGGTGGGGTCAAACTTCTGAGTGCAATAATCACCCCAGAAAGGACTCAGTGAGATAAGCCTCGTACTTGGCAGTAAGGTGTGGTGCTCAGCACAAACCTTTTCATCTTGCCTTGCAGGGTCTAATGCCATGAGGGTGATGCACCTGGGCAGAGGACGATGTTCATGGCTGGCCCTGAATTGTGCTGCCAACTCAGAGCACTGATTTTATAGAAAAACTTAGCCTGAAAATTTGGTTTGAACAGCACTGCTTTTGCTGGTTCATTTTCTTGCAAAATGATAAATTAGGCAAGCTGGATAAAATCCTGGGCTTGTATCTAGACAAGCTGGTTTTGGAGACAGGTTGTGTCTCCTGTGATAAAAGGCTGTGATGCCGAGAGATGGGCAGCTCTCAGTATTCCAAAGAGAATCCCACCAGAGATGTCCCAAAAGATAACATTTGATTCTGAACTGCCAGTGGGTTCCCTCATACGTGTTTGAGGAGCATTATTCTATTTATCTCTTCTTTGATTTTCTTACATGCAAGTGTTTAAGCACTCCTTGGAACAAACCAGGATGGAGACTGTCCTTTCAGTAACCCGAACCGCTTTTTAAAACCCACTTATCTGTATTGACTGTCACAGAGCTCGGATCCACAAGTCACGTAAAAGCATCCCGCACTTTGGAGAACCACCTGAAGGCGTGGGAATCCGGAGCTGACTCCCTGTTACTTCACGTACCAGTCTGGGAGGTGGAAGCCTGGGGTCTCAGAAAGCAGCGCTGGCAATTGCACAGTCCTTCACGAAAGCTGCTACACGGTGCAGAGCTGCCCACTGGATGGCACCAGGACTCCGTTCGTGTGTGCATGCTCCCCTCCAGCCTCCCTGAGCCATCCCATCCATCACCGGGATAAGTGATGCTTTGCAAACAGGCACAGCAAGACTCTGGAAGCAAAAATGATAGGGGGAAATTACAGATGTGAAAGCTGTGCAGGATGCTGTCACGGCTAATATCTTTAAAGGGGCAAATGATCTTTTATGGTGTGTAACTGAGATGGGAATATTCTGCAGAGCACTTTACATTCCTATCCATACAAGCTGCTATTTCCAAATAATCACATGGAGAATAATACCAGGTGTGGAATACACCCTTTCTAACCATAGGATAGAGGGAAAAGCATTCTTTTTTTTTAACTATGCTGTTACAAATCTTCCTTCTTGCTGCTTCAGGCTACGGTAACAGCAGTATATAAATGGTGCAGGCTGTGCAGATTGTGGCTGCAAGATTCCATGTCCTAAAGTACAATAACATCCCACATGTGACCCAGTTCAGAGGCATTAATGCTGCCACAGTGAGTCAATGCTTTTTGATCCCTCAGTGGAGAATGCATGCAGCAAACTTATGGCAGATATTTATAGAATAATGTACAAATTAATACTCTTCTCCACAGCTACTGGGGCTGGGCTTGCTGCCTAAATGTACATCTGCAGTGTACCTACTGAAGCCAAGAAGCTTTACAGAAGTCATCAATGAAAGGGGAGCTGTTTGGAAATTTAGTGATCCATTACATTATGTTGTAATTCTTAATGATCTGTGTCTTTATTTATTTATTTATCACTGTTCAGGCAGAAGTGTAAAAGCCCATGAAATAGGAGCCAGCCCCAGATATAAAGAAGCTGCGGCTGGTGATGCCATGCTGATTTTTGCCCTTTTCTTTTGTATTCTCTGTATTTTTTACACACATATTTGTAGCCTATTGTAATAGTGGCTGGTTTTCCCAGTAGTTTTCCATGCCCTTTCCCTAGGCAGAAAGACAAAACGCATTCCAAGGGCCCCCATCCTGTCTTGTTTTCCCTGGGAACCAAGGCCAAAAACCAGCTCTTTGAGATACATTTTCATTAACAAAGTACAGCTAATACCAAGAGAGGGCTCCAGAAAAGGGTTGAACCAGAAGGGGGAGTTGATGAAAAAGGCATCACAGGTGGCAGCAAGGAATGAGAAAAGCCTGCAAGGCGGAGCATTGCAGCCCGAGGCTGAGATGCTTGGTAAGGGCCAGCTTTGGCAGCCCCAGGCTGTGTGTAACCTGGAGGTAGAACCTGCTTCACAATTCAGGTGACAGTGGCCAGTGGGCTCCAGGTGCAGGGCTAGATGGTGTCCAAGCCCAGGAACAGCATAAGCAGCCAGGGAATTAAATCACAGATCTGGGCTTCTACCTGAATCTTATAGCACCACAGGCACTGGCTCTCTCAAATCTGCCTTTTATTTCTTCTACCCCACTGTTCCAAAGACAGACCCTACAGTCACACCCAGTGCAGGGAGAAGAAGGAAAGCTAAGAGAGATGCCCAGATGTGGATGGCACCAGCTGGCAAACCTCTCTGTCCCCCTACCCTGAAGAGAGGAGAGCAGAGGTACAGCCCCAGCCTTGCTTTCACAGCAGGACTGTCGGATGCCCTATCATCAGAGGTAGCAGCACTGGGATCTTGCTGGGGCCACAAGCTGTACCAGAACAGTGCAGACATGTTTTTAGACCACATCCTGACGTGACTGAAAATTCATCTTCCTTATTCAGAAGTCAGGTCAAAATCAAGGATGAATGGTCTGGAAATGTGTCCCAGGTCATAAAAATATATATGTGTGTTTTAATCCCAGGTAACAACTAAGCACCAGACAACTGCTCACTCATTCCCCTTGCATCAGGATGGGGAAAGAATTGGAAGAGTAAAAATGGGACAGTGGGAAAACAAAGGTGGTCATTCCAAATGTCCCCTGCTTCCTTCCTTCTTCCCTCAGCTTTATATGCTGGGCATGACACCATATGGTATGGTCTGGAATATCCCTCTGGTCACTTGGAGTCAGCTGTCCTGGCTGTGTCCCCTCCCAACTCCCTGTGCACCCACAGCCCACTGTGCGTGAGAAGCAGAAAAGGCCTTGGCTCTGTGTCAGCACTGCTCAGCAGTAACAGAAACACCCGTGTTATCAACCCTGCTTTCAGCTCAAGTCCAAAATACAGCCCCATGCCAGCTACTCTGAAAAAATTAACTCTACCCCAGCCAAAACCAGCACAAAGTCGTGAGACACAGTCACATATTAGCAGAGGCAGATCCATGTGCCTTCCAAGATGTGTTGATTAAATACATGAAAATATCTTTTTTGTTCACATCTTTTATCACTTCACTTTTTTTTCTGTAGGTACAATGTAATGCTAACTGTATAATCTGGGCAGAGTGTGCCTGACCCAAGTACCATCAGTAGGGCTTTGGGGACATTCAGTCCCCTTTTGAAGGCATCAATACTCCCCTCTGCATCTAAGCCACTGAGAGGGCAGCTGAGCTGACTTCTTTTGCATTACTTTGCTGGAGGAGGTTTTCTGTAAAACTGGGTTAGCAAGGGAAGAGTCCTCCTATGATTGCCATGTCCAGGCAGGGTACAGTACCTGTGCCTCACAGGACAAAGAGGCACATTGTTTATCCAAAGAGCTACCTAAAAAGCTGAGTGTCACAAAGAGCCAGAGCTCCATGGCTAAATTTCTGCAGAAAGAAGAAATCAGCATACATTACCTGAACAACTGTCCCACTGAGCTGCTATAAAAGTCATCCAGACTTTTCCTTGTTTACCAAGATAGCAGATGCCCTGCCTGCCTCATGGGGAGGTGCTGCAGTTCTTGACACTGAAACTGTTGTCACGGAGCAGCTTCTCCTTTACAATAAAAATAAAATTCTCCTGAGCCTTGTATATCCTGTCTCCTTTCCTCCTTTCTCTTTGTAGTTCTTGCTTGAACATTAAAACCGAGGGATCAAAAAGTAGGACAGCTGCTGATCTGCCAGTGGAGCTGACCTAAACTTGCTTGAGTGTGATGGATGTGGGAGCTGAGCCTTTTCCCAATTTGAGAGAGGAAATGTTTTCTGGTGTCCCGTGTTCCTCTGAGTTACCGGGTGAAGTGGATGTTTTAGATTTAATTTGCAGATCAGAACAGGGCAGGCTGCCAGTGGCAGGTAGGCACAAGCCTGGCTGTGGTTGTACATGGTATGGGATTTCTTTTCTCCTTTGCTGTGCCTGTAAAACATTTTCTAGTACAATTTTGCAATTGTCTGAAACCTTAGAGTGTCCCCATGCAGCAAGTCAGGAAATTCTAGGAATGAGGGTCAATAATAGGTATAAATTACTTCTCTAAAATTTTCCTACAAAAGACTGATTTTACTCAATTTCACAATATGCCTCCAAATCCACAGAACTGGATACATCACCTTTGTTCTTAGTCTTCTCAGCTGCTTAAAATTTTAACCTTTGCCACTGATATGTTCAAGATGTCTCTTGCTTTTTTAAACTTACTCTTACCTTTCGCTCCCATGAAAAGGAGAAAAAAGAATTCCCTAAAGAGGTAATTGTGTTCATCACAGTCCAGAATTTGAAATACAGTAATTTTTTTAGGTAGTTTGTAGTTGTTACCACTGGTAACAAGGAAGAATTGAGGTTTCTTTGGGGTTTGTTATGAAATTGAAAGAAAAAAAAAAAACACAAAAGATGGATTTGAGAACAAGCCTCTAGATGAGTATAGGATGTTTGACTACAAGAGCAGTATCCAAATGTCCTGTATTATTTAGGCCAAGTTGTTTTATTCCTCATTTCCAGCAGCTCTGTGCTTTCACCTGGGGTGAGAGAGTCACTTGCATGCTCAGGTATCTCCTCTCCTCCTGGTCATGACCAGGTCAATGACTTCGTAAAGGTGCCAGAAGCACTGAGATTCTGAAAAACAGTGTACCAAAAAACCAGGATGCATGATTACAATATGGTGAAATATTATGTCAGTAGTGTTATGCAATTACTGACCTAAAAGAATCCCTCTGTCTTACATAGATCACCTTTGCAACATATTAATTTTACAGAAGCCGTGCTGGTTTTGTGAGTTTTTTCACAAATCCCTTCTTTTTCATTATTTTTTTATTATTATTAATTTTATTTTTTAACATGGCATCCAGAAAATCACAGAATTTAGAGAATGAGGGAGAAAGGAGGGAGAAACCCATAAGAAAAATCTAAGGCTGGTTGCTTAATCCCATTGAAATCCAGACTCCTCAGTGAGGCAGAAAACGCCAGGGAAATATTGGTTTTCCTCCTTCAAATATATTATTTTTTTCAGTAGATACACTTAGAAGCATTAAATGAAGAACATCTGAAAAAAATTTTTATGGCAAAAGCAGCTACGGCCTTTTCATTTCATTACCTCGATTATGGGAAGAAAAAAATTATCATTTTTATTTACAATTCCAATTTATATTGACACTAAAGAGAAGCTATCCTGCTGTTAAGAGGAACTTTTCAAATTAGACCCACACTTCATGGTCTGCTGTTGAAAAAAGGATTTCAAAATCTAATTTTCTGAAATGTCAGAAGTGAAATATTGCCTTTTGTGTTTGTCACAACTCCCTGTAACTTGGCAAAGAGGATGTCACTGCAGTGCTTATTAGTGAAATGGGCTTTGTGAGGCTGTCCTTTGTACTCTTCTGCCAGGCAGAGGTGAAAGAGCTCAGGATGAAAGTGAAAGGAGAGTTTGGTCTTGTTAGTATTTAGGCTGATTAAGGGGAAAAAGGCTTTGGGAAGCTCTTCAAGCCAAAGAACAAAAACTGCTGCTGGTGCTCAAAACACTGTGAAATCCTGCAAAGTTCAAACGAAGGTACTGAAAGGAGAGACAGCATATACTCAAAATGGAGCAATTCCGTCTCCCCAAGTTTGGGGTTCACACGCACATCAATCCTGGGCTGTGCTTTCCACAGCTGGACTGTGGGCCAGATGAAGGATCAATAGGTGAAAAGTGGCTGATGAGTAAATAGGAAAGGACTTTGCCTTTAGGAAAAGAACAGGCATGTAAGTTATTTTAGAAGGAATTTTCTCTGTTCTCTCTCTCATGCATGTGCTGGAGACCTTCAAACAAGATTGTTTTATTTTATTTAGTTTCATTTCATCAAATTTTAGTGTGGCCTTGGACTGGAATGTTTTACATTATACTACAAATCACAGTGTGAAGAATTTGTGATACTAGAAAACTGGTGCAATGGTTGTTTTATACCAGCCCAGAAACAGAACAATTAAGCATAAGGAATTTTAATTCTCATTTTATAAGTGGTTATGTGTAAACTTGTTCTTTTGTGTTTGCAAGAGACAGTGAGAAAAAAATTCTATTTAATTGAAGTCACTGGTTTATATTTTGGTGAAAAAATAGCTTTATTAAGAGTCAGAACACCTCCTTAAATTCAAGAATAAAATAGTTAATGCAGCTTGTTTCTATGGCTAGCTGTTATGCATTCACATATATTTATTCTCACTTCATTTGAGGAAGCAAAAGTGTACAAATCCAATTTAAAACAAGTGAAAGCAAAATAATAGCCTTTCCAAGGTCCCCTTTAGAAAGTGATCTGTGAAAATGTCTAGCTGTGAGTTCATACACGGCTATTTGTATAGCTGTGCACACAGACCTCGGTCCCTGACAAACAAGCCAGCCTGGACAATGGAAATCCCATCTCCTCCCCTCTGATAAAGATGGGCACAGAGCAAGATTTTGGTGTGCCTTCACACTGCAGAGGTGCCTCTCCTGTGACTTCAGGAGTAGGAAATCCCTGCTGGTTGTGTTGTGATCTTCTGGAAATTGCTGGCTTTTCAGATGGGAGAACTCCAACTGAACTTATGTCTTTCTTAAGGAATGGGCACTGACCTTGCAGATGTTACTTCTTTTCTTGTTCTGTATTTGTCTGGAGAAAAGCAAAGGACCCACTCACAGTTGTTTCTCATCCTGTTTTAGTGACTAGGATTGCTCAGTGATTGAATCAGCTCCAACCCTGGATGGCAGCAATGCAAGATGGAGCAGCAGGACTATCTCTGAAGAGGGCAGGAGCCTTAGCATGCTCCACAGCCACTGCTGCTCTTAATTAACTCTCCCCATTATCTCTGCAAGGGTGAGAATCCTTATTTTGCCAGCTGCAGGTTTAACAAGACTCTTCTGCTCCCTAGGGAGAGCACGAGCCCTGTTCCTAAGAGGACTTTTTCTTCCACATCTTTGCCCTGAACACAGACCAGATTTATGGTGGAAATCACTACTGTTCCTCGCCACTTCTCTTGGGTTTGGGAGGCCAGAAGCCCTGAGAAAAATTATTCTGGCATGGAAATAAATCAGTTTTGTGAGTGCATAACTGCAGAGGGAATTAGCGGGTGGGGAGGGAAGGCAGGGAGAAAATAACTTAGTTCTTAATGGTTCCCGAGTCTGGACTCATGTGAACATCTCCCATAGAGCATGGATTTTGACCCTGCGGATCCACAGGTACCTTTGCTCAAGTTTTTCCTCCCTCCTGACAGCTGAAGTGAGTGAAAACCAGAAGAGGTGAAGGAAACTGACTATCTCTTGGGGAACAAAAATACCCAAACAAACAAACAAACAAAAACCACAAACAGCTATGCCTGCAGCAGGCAAAATGTAGCTTTTCCTGACATGAGTTTGAAGCCAGTTACTGCTTCCCGCCCTTTCTGTTACTATCAATGGACAGAGAGTACTTTCTGTCTGTTGTCAGACCTCTTGTCTCAGAGGTAGCTACCACACTGGTAGCACACTCAGTGTAAAATAGTGAACTGGTTTGTAGTCAGCTCCTCCTCTTTCCCTACCTCCTTGTCTTAAAAAGCAAGGCAAGAGATGTCACCACTTGCTTAAGCAAGTGGTGGGGTGAGGGGAAGGTCCTATGACTGTGGGCAGTGAGCCCGTGCTGTGAGCATGAATCCACCTTGCAAATAAAGGAGTGCTGATTTAAGGCATCTATTGCTAATAATTAAAGACACAGACTTAGCTGTGGTGTATTAAAGGGCAGTATATCACCAGAGCCTGGAATTAGCCATGTGATCATTTCTGGGATTTGACCTGCCTGTAAATCAGATGGGCATGTTTCCATTTTCATGGGTCAATAAAATTACGTTTGGGAGACAGAAGTCCAGTAAAATTTGCAAAAATAAGACCTGATGGGGGTTTCAGTTCTTTCATTTACCTTTAATCAAAACTGATTCCTGTATAGGTTTTTCTCAGATGTGCTTTTTTTTCCCATTTATCAGTATCATTCCTTTTAAGCTGTTGTGTCCCATACAGTCTGGAATGCCTTCAGCTGATGATTCATCTTACATGTTTATGCTAAGATGAGACTAATTACCCTCTGGAAAAGCCCAGTGTCTTGGGCATAAAGGAAAATTGGGCTGAGTAGCTCAGACAGAAGCATCATTTTCATTTTCAATGCAGTTAAAGCAGATGCATGCCTCCAAGCACCACAGACTGAGACTGAGTTGTACAGGTAGATTTCCAGCACAGTTCCTTTGGTGCTGTCTAAACCAGAAGGAACATTCTCTTGCCTTTGCTGGACTGCAGAGATGCTTGGGGTTAAATAAAGGCATAGAGGAGGGACCGGTCACCTGCATTTGTCCCGATTTAGAAATACTCTACAGCCACTCTTTTAGCCACAGTGTCTTCTTTGATTTTGGGATGCTTTTGCAGTATTTGTGAGAACTTTTCCCCGCAGCTGACTTTTAGTTGCTATCATATGAAAATATTGAAGCCGGGAAAAGAATGGATGAACAATAAAATATAAAATTGTGACTTAGTCCAGAATGTCTCTCCCTAGGGTATTAACGTGTGCACCACCAGCATGTCTATCGCTATTGCTTGCACAGTTTTGCAAGTTATTAATAAATAACCAGGATAGGCAACATTATTTGCTGCAATGTGCTGTCAGCCCATTTCCTACAGCCAGCACCTGGATTGATAGTGGCTCTTTGGTGCTTCTGTTCTGCAGATGTTGTAGAGTTTTCCAATGGAAAGACTGGTATTGTTGGTGAGCTTTTGTTTGCTGCTGTCCAATACACAACAAGCACCATCGTAAGTATGTTTTATTACAAATTCTTCAATCCTAGCAAATCTCTTGAAAGAGAAGGTAGGAAATATTCTCTGTCTCTTGGCAGAGAATCGACAAAGCCACTTTCTTGGACCACTTTATATTTGTGTAACCTTAAATAGGTAAGAAGTAAAAAGCTTCAAACCACCCTTTTAAGGCACTTTTAAGGGAGAAATCTCTTAGGAATGAATAATTAAAAATGTCCTACTAAGGCATGTTATCACTGTTTGCTCATCTGTTGTTTGTGACATTCACTGGATTGAAAATTCTTGGGGAAAAACTCTGTAAATTATTTATACAGTGCGGAAAGCAAAGGTTTAACTTCTGGGAGACCTTCGGTATTCTTCTGTACTTATCCTGTATTTTAGTGGAGATTTACGTGTAAGTCAGGCCTTGTGTCACCTTTTGCTAGGGCCAACAGACTCCGAGTGAATGAAATTAAATATCAGCTTTATTCCCTGATTTCTATACCCTACCTTTCATTTTATACATTTAAGAAAGAAGAAACTTTTTTTTTCGAAAAGTAAAAAAGATAGTTCAGCCAAGCCATTCTGATAATAGCAAAATCATTTGCTTTTCATTTTAGAAGTCTTCTGCAGAACAATCATTTTCCAAAAGCACCTGTCTTGAGCTCAGAACTGTTCTTCATCTATGTGACATCATAAGTGAAGAGACAGGACTTGGCTCTTCACACAGTTCTCTGATTTTTGTGTGTAAAATATGCTTGAAAAAAATGAGACCAAGGTTAATGATCCACATTTTAAAGGTCATTAAATCAGTTACTAAGAAGCATCAGCATAGAGTTGAATGAAGGAAAGTAACAAAGAGGAAAAAAAAATCCCAACCAGTTTAGCCTCCAACTCAGCACTTCCCAGGGCTGTGGTCTTACCTTCTGTGGTCTCCCATTTCCAACATTTCACAATGATACTGCAATGAAGATCAGCTCCTTGTAACCCCATACATATGGTTATAGACATGGAATTGATACCTCCTAACATATTAAAGCATAAGCTGGCATAATATGGGTGCTACTACATGAAGATACATAACCTTGTAGCATTAATTGTGTATTTATGAATATGTATTCATTTTCTTCCAGTGTCTTTTTTTTTGTTTCAGAAATTTGAGTTTATAGCGCTTTCTCTAAGTTAAACCAGGTTATGAATTGTGTTGGTAGGCCCTGGGACATATTGCAGGGTTTTTTCTCTCCTGTGTGTAGGGACTGATGTTTTGTAGGACTTAAATGGGGCAGTTCAGAATTTGGAGATTAGTCAGAGAAAATTATGTTCTTTTAACCTCTACTCTTACTAACAAGGGGCACGGATTAGGTGGTCTCCACAAGTCCCAAACTCAGCTATTCTGTGAGAGTCTGTTTTATCTTTAAAATTCATATTGTTTGGACATTCATTGAACACACTGGACAATCTATTTCTCTTGTTGTTTTAGATTTCTTATTACTGCCCCAAATGTGGTGCATTTGGACACACATGAGACGATAACAGTTCAAGTCCACGGGGCACAGAGCCCTGTGCAAGTTACTGCATACTTCAAAGATGAGACGAAAAATCAGCTCCTATCAGAGAGGATCTACTTTAACCTTAATCAAAATAATGGCTACCAAGAGATGAAAAAAATAATGGTGAGTCTGCTATCATAGTGATTTAAATTTTTTTAATTGGTGATAAGAAGCACATAATCTCCACTTGGAATAGGCTGGAACTGAGACAACACTGATCTCAAGAGACACGTGACAAAACCAATTCCAGTGACAGCAGCACCCTATTCACCCAACCAGCTAATAAAACAATGCCTAATGTAATTTCAGTGGTGATTTTTTTGTGCCCATATAACAAGCTCAAGATTTTGTCTCATGGTGATAAATTAAATTTAATTTAAACAAATTTGTTTTATCACTGTTGGGTTTTCTGCCTCACTTAAACTATGACTGCATTCGTGCCTTTGGCTTACTACTGGTCGTTTTACAATACAGGAGAAACCTTTAAATATGTGCTGTCTCTCAAACCAAAGTCTGAGTTCTTTCTGCAGATTCTTAAGCTGATTAATTCTTTACATTCTGCGTTGCATCATTTGCTCCTGGTACAATTCTTTGAAGTCTGGCAGGATTTAGCTCAGTAGCACTAGTTTGGGCTATTTAGTTGGAAGAAAAACACACAGCAAGATTCAGTTTGGCTCTGGTTGGTCACTCCCAAACCTAACAGCTGAGCTTAAATCAGGTTCCTGTTGAGGGTGATGTTTAGAAGCATCATATTAAACTGCATGAAGTAAAGCAGCAATCTCAAAACCAAGATTTTAGCATCAATAGGGATTACAGGATACATGGTAAATGGCAGACTGAAGTCTCCCACCTTGAGTTATTGACATTGGACAGAAGAAAGTGTACTACTGCGGTGGAAAATGGAGGATTAGGTAGTATTTCTACGTTAAAAGAAATATTCACCTAGTAAGAAAGATATAATTGAGAATCTTCTGTTGAACAGTGCTAATAAGGTTATTTAAGTGCTTCAGCTGTTGTCAGGCCTCAGCTATGTGGTCCCAAAGTTACCAGGCTCATCTCTGACTCTGTGGGGTTTTCCCTTTTGTTCTCTTCAGGTCAAGCCAGGGGCTCTGCAACAGAACCTGTTCAAGAAGAGTAATCTGCCATATGTTCTGCTGGTCGCTGAGAGCAAGGAGCTTCATACGACTGTCAAGAGCACTCGCATCCTCCTGTCCTCCAAGAAAGGCTACATTTTTATCCAGACAGATAAGCCCATATACACACCAAGTTCCCAAGGTTAAAATACAAACGTTGCTCTTCTGGTGTTGAATATGGATGTTACAAGGGCATGATTAGAAAAAGCAATAATTACCTATTTGTTCCTGTAGCCAGGGCTTCTGCAGGGTCTGCTCTGCACACTGCAGCAATCTCTGTGGAAATGCCTCCAGAGCCAGAGTCACTTTAAAGAGAGACAGACAAAATCTGCTCCTTTTTGTTCAAAAAGGTTAATGATGAATTTCCTTTGGAAAAAAAAATCATGAGAAATCTGCCAAAAACCAAATTCCTATTATTTTTGCTTGCAACAAGAGCAATATGTAACCTTTGCTCTTTAAGACCACTACTGCTTTGTTACTTACCATTTTAATTAATTAACAAAAGAGGGAAGTAAAAAGAGTTTTTGAGTTTGGTTTCAGGCCTCAAATCCAGAAGGAATACAAAAGTGAATGAAGTTCCCTGAGTAATTTTCAGAATTTTCTTCAAAAAGTTAGTCATGTAATATGCAAAGCTTATGAAAGAATGCAATTATTTTTTGAAATTTGTCAGACTTCCTTTCACTAAAAGAAAGTTTTTTAGAGATTGCAATGATTAGTATCTAGAAAGGCCTTAAAGAAATACATGAACGTGTTTATTCTTCTGTTAAACAGTCAGATACAGGATCTTCATTCTGGACAATGCTATGAGGCCAACGCATGACACAGTCACAGTTGCTGTGCTAGTAAGTATGCAAAAACTCTGCTGATGAATGCTTCTTCAGCACAGGAACCACAGGAAACTTGGGCAAAACATCCAAGAGCAGAACTGTAGCTATGACTCCTCTCCAGAAATCTGTATTTGCACATAGTGAGATATCTGTAGTTATTTTGAGCCCATATCAGGAACATGGGGGAAAATGTGACATGTGAGTATTAAAGTAGGCAAGTAAGTAAAGCAGTTTCTCTCCTATAGAACTAGTATATGAACTTGAGATTTTGGATGTAAATGTTTGATGCCTGGTGCATTATTTTGATGTTTGCTTTCTCTGTCTTAACAGAATTCCAAAGGAATGGTGGTCAAAAAGTCAGACCGGAAAATAAACGCAGTGTTTGGTGAACACTTTGATATACCTGACATTGCTGAGTATGTAACTGTTGTGCCTTCTGCATTAAAACCTCTAGATCAAGATTTTTAACTGCTGAATTTCTTGAATTACCTTTCAAAACTGTCTTTCTTTCACCATGGGGCAGATATTGAGCCTATGATTAATATCTTTTTATCTTTAAGCACCTCATCTTGGAGAGATGACTCCAGAATTTACTGTTAATATGCTGCAATTAGCAACATGTATCCTGGTAAAGAAAAATTTAACAAACTGCTTAAATATCTGCTCAAACATATGGCTGCATTCAAGAGAGCATTTCTAAAAGGGCTAGTTTGCAATGTGTCATTAATTATCTCTGATTTCAAACAGTCAAGCTTTTACTTAATATTCAGTGTCTTCTGGCATGTTAGGTTGATTTTGATGTCTCAGTGAAGATAAGCTATATGAAATATTTCATGAGTTCTCTAGTTCTGAGGACTTTTCAAAGGTAGTGGTTTGCAAATATGTTATCTTGCACTTCCTCACTGAGTTACTCTGAGTGTTTCCTAAGACATTTGGAAATATGGTGCTGGCTCCTCCCAGCAAAGAGAAATCCATTAATTAATTAGTTTGGGATGACGCCAAAGCAAGAAAAATATTATAATTTAGTGATAATTTATATGTTGGCATCGTAAAATATCTGAGGAATCGTAATTAACTATTTTCTGCTGAATCTGGACTTTAGGCCTGGAACTTGGAAAATCAAAGCCTGGTTTCATCAACATGAAATGTCTAATGTTTCCACTGAATTTGAAGTTAAAAGATACGGTAAGATATTATTAAATTTGCATTATAAATACAAGAAGTTATCACTATCTGTTAAAAGATATACTGAAGTGATTAAATCTGGCTGTAGTTAGGTACTAAGGACAACTTTCATGGTGTTTCAGTGCATCGTTGTTATCTCAGATGCACAGAAGAAAAACTCTGGGTTTGTGTGGCTTCTACGTATATTTAAAAAAAGAAACACCTTTGTTTTTATATAGATTTAGTAACTTTTTAAACACTTTTTGAACATTTTGTCACAAAAAATTGGAAGAGCTCTCCTACTGCAGAGATGCGCTCCATTTTGAAGTAATTGCAATTCTGGCTAAAATTTGCAGTGAAGACTAGGATGAAAAAAAAAAAAACAAACCCTGCCCATTTTCTCTCAAGAGAATTCAGTCTGGAAGTTTATTAGAGTTATTCCTATACCCAAAGAACATTTTTTTAAGGAAAATAACAGCCCCGTGGATAAAGTAAAAATGTAAAAATGTAACAATTTGGGATAAGAATTGGCTTGATTTATTTATACTGAAATTATTGCTTCTTGTAAAATTAATGTGGGTTTGTTTTTCATTACTTTTTTTTCCTTAAATACAACATAAACCCTTGAGATTGTATTAAAATCTCAGTTTAACAAAATTGGTTTTGACGTAGCTAGTGGAGGTAGCAAGATAGTGGAGATTACTGCCTCCTCTCCAAACACCTGCAAGCAGAAGCAAATCACCCTGATATAACTGCAGGAGAAAATAGTTTGGTTTTCTAGGAGCAAATTCAGTGTGACACAGCTGATGCTGAGGAGCTCGTACCCACACTCAACCCATTTCAGGGTGGGTTTAGTTCAGCCTGCTCCTAGTCCAGGGCACTTCATGCCTATGAGCAGTTAGAGTTTATCTTCTGGCTTATTTTCATTGTAAATAAATGAATTTTGTGTGCTTGAAGATTTCTCCACTATGTGAAACAATGCAGAATAAGGGAAAATGATCAGGAGATTTGCTTCAGAAGTGCACTGCTAATTCAAACTAAAACATCCCCTCAGTGCAACTGCATTGTCTCAGTGTGTGTTGCCACATGTCAGGAGTTTAAGGTATGTTTGAAACTCACATGTCACGACCTTTTGTCTTCTTTTTTTTCATGCAGAACTTCCAAGTTTTGAAGTCAAACTCATCCCACTTCATCCATACTACCACATCTGGAATGAAAGCTTTGTGTTTGATATCGAGGCAAAGTAGGTGTGCTCAGAGCCAGGCTGTTTTAGGAGGCAGATAAGCAGATATGAGTTTTGTGACTTCTTCTCTTTTCTTGTCATTAACAGTTAACTGGTTCTGGCTTGACTTGGATCTCACTAATCTTATAAACCCTCTGTTTCCATCGCTGACTTGAGACATCAGTGCCAAGTGCTACCTGGGTCCAGGTTGTGGTGATCAAGCTGGAACAAGATTTTCTGACTATTTCATTTTGCTAGGAAAGGCGGCTATTTAGGATTCTCCTCTGTTTTGCTAAGCAAGGTTCCAGGCAAACTGATCACCTGGTCTTCCTTACACTTTTTAGCTTAAACATTTAGAAATGTTCTAAAGCCTCCAGTGTGCTACGTAACATAATTCAAGTAGAGCTGGATTCAAGTTTGAGTATGGAATTTTCTCAAAGCACAGTGAAGCTTGTAAAAATAACCTAGTGCTTGTTTGAGAGTAATGATTTTATGCAGAAAGTCTTCCAGGTAGATAAATACAATTAATCAGAGGAGTTTCCATGACCATCACTACAATATCACATGTCCATTGCTGCACAGCAGTGCACTGGTCCAGATGTGTCATGGCTACTGAGCTCTCAGAATGGCCAGACCATGGGGCAGGGCTCAATGGAAAATTAATTACACCTGGTCCCATATCAAGTTAGAATGGCACCAAACACAGAGTAAGTTAGGAAGGCAGACAATTAAAATTTAAACCATCAAAATATTTTTAATAAGAATAATTTTTTCGCTGTTGAATTTTCAGGTTTCATAAGAGTAGAAATGCTAAGAAACTGCCCATTAGGAGAATGACTAAATCAGAACTTGATACCTCTGGGTTTTCTTTTTGTAAAGAGGAATAAATGTTATGAAATGAGAACAGGCAGGTGGAAGCAGCTGGCCTTCTTTCATAGTTGAGAGAAATCTATTCAGTTTCAAAGGCGCAAGGAGCATTGGACTTCTGTCTGCTGTCCTTGACCGTGTTGGTCATTCTGCTCCCCAGCACACTTGAGAGAGCAGACAGAACCTGTATCCACCTCCTTTTGCTTGGCTGAACAAACTCAACTCTTCTAATCTCCTCTTGATCACCTTCAATTCTTTATTTGCTTCTATCAAATAATTAATAACTTTAGTCATGATCACTTGATATTGTGATATGAAGTGATTTCATATCACTGGCTTTAGTATTTTAATCCTTTCTAAAGTTTTCTCTGTGCTATTGCAGCACTCTATTTTGAGTTTATGAACTTCCTATATATTTGACTCCTCATTAACATCATAATTATTTAAGAAGGAAAATTGAGGTTCAATAGCTCAATACCATTCCTTTCTCTATTGGAAAAGGTTCTAGTGGTGCTACACAGGCCTGTGTGACTTTCATCAAAATCAGCATATGGAATTCCTGATAATCGAATTTATTTCTCTGAACTGGCCATGCATGTAATGAAGTTAGTTGGTGTATTGACTATCTTATTAGCTCTGACAGTTTTCGTAAGAGCTGCCTCTCTGTTGGCTTTTTTGGTATAGATCAGTGCTGCTGATCAGGTCAGTTTGAAAGAGGCTTTGTTTAAAGAAAAAAAAGCCATGACAGGACTGAGGTGAAGCAGGATTTCCACAAGCAAAAGACAGCACCGTGGCCATGACAGGTCTCATGCAGCACATTGCACACTGTGCTGCTGGAGGATGCATCTGCTGGGGCTTCTTTGAGTAAGGAGGCAGGTGCAACAACATGCCCTATCCTCTCTCCCCATGACCTGTATGGAATGTTCAGGAGTGTTCTGGCCGGATGCTGATCTGGCAAATATTTCACTTACAAAGGACCCTATGTTATACTGCCTAAATCTGCAGGAGCAACATGGGGCTGTGGGTGTCCACTCTACCCAATTCAGGTGTTAGAATATGAGCAGGTAGGATCTGCCTGCTGTTGGTCTTCAGAGGTATCAAATATTTCATATCAGTCTGAGATGATTCTCCGATCCCTTTTTTTTTATGCTCTGCTCATGAGGTGTCTCATACAAAGGAATTAGCTTTTCATCCAAGCTAAATAAACTGGATACCTCCCTTGCTCTGAACAGGATGAGTTGTGTAACTGTGCAACTCAAGTTCTCATTAGTTTGTTAAAAAAAAAAAAATTTACTCTAATGCAAATTTTATCAGATGACATCTCCCCACGTGATTCTGCCAATGTGATTTACTTTATATATGTTTTTGATTTGATATCACCACTTGCTACACAGATCAGTAAAAGTTTTCATGCTTGCGTTACAAGTGAGTGGAACTAATTTTTGTTTTCAAGCTATTAGTTACAAATGGGATGCCTACAAATATTCCAGTATTTTTTCAGCATAAAATAATTGGTCTGCTTTATGCTTGCTTTTATTAAGATAATGATCCCTCTCCTTGCTTTTCTTCCTTCCAAAGACACTCTTATGGGAAAGAGATTCAAGGCGCTGCATATGTGCGATTTGGCATAATCGATGAAAATGAGAACAAAATATTTATTCCAGGCCTGGAGCAACAGCTATCAGTAAGCATTCAGTAGAATTACTCTGATTTATCCTACCTAAGCTGAATGTTGTCAGAAATTCTGGAAACTTAGAAGTCCATAATATTGTAGCCATGACATAAGAAACACTTTATTTCTAATGGCAACAAACCAGTAAGGGCTGTCTCTTTCTTTTCTTTTTTTTTTCCCCACTTTGGCTTTAGATCCAAAATGGAAAAGGAAGAGTTACTTTAAATACACCACTTTTGGAAGAGAAACTGAGAAAGGGTATTTCCACACTAGAAGGATTTCATTTATATGTTGCTGTTACCACTGTAGAAACTGCAAGTGAGTACAGTATGGCTTAGCTGATACAGTCTGTAAGATTCACATTGATCTTTCTCTGATGTAATCTGTTGTGTGGGAAATCTGGTTTCACTGGATCCATCTTTGCTGCAAAGCTTGCTCATGTTGTAGGGCATGACAGTCTCTTTCATCTGAACTCCTTCTGTACAAAAACTTCATCTTGGGTGGGGATTCACTTGTCTGAACCCGAATGTCCAGTACCCCTTTAAATGCCTTCTGTGATCCTGAGTGATCTTCCAGTGCTGCTCAAGAAGTGCTCAGGCAGGCTGCCTTCACACTGGTTTGGTACTAATTATATGCATGGCAGGGCAAGGAGGGTGGGCCTTACCGCCCAACCTTGGAGTGTTGAAGTGGAAAATAAGGGTGTTGAAATATATTTCTAAGCGCATTTAGTTTAAAACAAGCCATGTAATTAGTTTCTTTAGATGTAGTTACGGGTAGTGGTATAACTAGATATTAACTAGAAGAATTATTGTTTGAAGTGGAAGAATCTTCGATGGAAAGCAGTTGCTCAAGCTCCAAGTTGCAGAAGATGACATTAGGTAACATTAAGTCTTGCCAGTAGTTGAAAATGAAAACAAAATCTTTCCGAAAATTAGATATCTAAGGTATGCAAGTCCATAGTTAGTGCCCCCATAGCAACACACACTGTTTAATATTAACAGGTGGTGAGATGAGAGAAGAGGAACTCAGCAGTGTGAAGTTTGTGAGATCTCCTTATGCTGTTGACCTGTCTAACACCAAAAAGTATTTTGTGCCTGGAGCCCCCTTGTCTGTTGTGGTATGTAGATTTCTGACTGTATCTGTCTGCCTCCACAGCAATGCATTTACATCTGCCCTCTTTCCTTCTCTCATCCAGTGGCAGCTCTGTAGGACAGAGACCTTCAAGAACAGGTCCAACACAGAGCTACTCTTTGTGTGTCTGGTTTGTCTCATTTCTGTATACTCAGAGCCTGAACAGCCAGAAAATGCTGGTTTTCTGCTCTAGAAGCCAATGTGCACTGTTGCTTTTTAAAAGCATATCAGTCTCTTACTCACTTCCGTATCAAAAGATTGAAATAAGAATATTGTATCAAATTAATCCCACATCAAATTCAAACTCTGAAAACTAAAATAGGGTATTGTCTCTTTTAAAAAATGCATTTAGGTTTCTTTGGCTTGAAACTTCACACCTTCGAGTTTTTCTAGAGTTTTCTACAAAGAGTTAAAGTCAGAAATTTACCTTATAATAATTGATGACAAATATCTCTGGGATCTGGTTAGATCATATACGTGCTAAGTGAAAATCCGGGGCATCTTGTAATCTGTACTCACTGATTTTCACCTTAACTGAAGTCCAGACTGAGTCAATTGCTATCCCCTTTTCTCAAAGCTCAAAATTTTGAATGCTGATGTGTACAGTTTTATACTTCTTCTCAATTTATAAAAATTATAAATATAAATTATGATTGCTTCTTTTTGGGGGGGCATTTTTTTAATATAGGATTTCCTTTAAATAACAGAACTTTTTTATTTTTCTTTCTAATAGGCATCTGCCACTTTGGTTGATGGCACTCCTGCTGCCTTCCTATTTATCACTGCCACTGTTACCTCGCCTGGAAAACCCCCAATGAAGAAGACTGCCTTCTGTAACAGAGAGGGTCTGGTCTCCATTACATTCAATATCCCCGAAGATGCTCAAAAACTTGAAATAAAGGTAAAGAAAATGCAAACATCCATGTTTAAAAGTATCCCACTGACAATTGCTCATAAAACAATTATAAATGACTGTGAAGATGACCAGTTTTCATCAAATTAGCTCAGAGTGTGGAACATGATTTCTTACACCACCTGCAGAGCTTTGTCCAGATTGTGCAAGATATGTTAGAGAAACCAGGGGCCTGGGGGATGTCTCAAGTGAAGGACACTGTTGTACGTCAGAGCCTTGGGAGTATATGCATTGGTTATAGTGATGCATTTTTGTGTTTTGCATGTGCATTTACCCAGCATGAAGGAAAGAAACGGGATAGAAATGGGACTGTAAGGAATATCACCATGCAAAGTGACAGAAAATTATGGGAAGAAATTGAAGGAAAAGATCCTGAGCAATGCAGAGAATATGCTACATCTGCGCACTCAGAGGGTTCAATTATGTACACAATATAAAACGGGAAAAAACTTGTCTGAGTACAAAATCACTTTGTGATTTTTGACCCATTGATTCTCTTTTAGAAAGAGCCAAGGGTGAAAAATACCAAATGCAAATGCAGCAAGGGGCAAAATGGGGTGAGAGAATAAAGTAATTAAAATCCTGGGGTTAGGTGCCAAGTTCTGCTAATGAGGTGTCAGCAATGATTCCTCTCACTTCACAGCATTTTCCAAATAACCTGGCACAATACAAATTATTGGTGACACTATACACTGTCTCCTGTGGGACACTTTACTCACTCTTTTTCTTCCGCAACAGGTGAAGGCTGAAGAGGGTAAAGAAAGGTTAGAGTCACCTGAAGCCAGTATCAGAGCTGAAAGATACCAGTCTGCTTCCCCAAACTACCTCAGCATCAGCATCCCGCACACCATTGTGGCACCTGGAGACACCTTACCCATCACCTTGAATGATATTCATCAGTCTGGCAGTGGAAACATTGGCTATTTCTATTATATGGTAAACAGAATAGTATCGTATCAGTAATTTCTTTTAGAAATTATACAGCCTGGAACATTTTCCTAGTTATTAATACAAGGGAAAACGGAGGGGGCCCAGCAAGGGGCAAGTGAGATGATCAGTGTTCTGGCACATCTGACCCACCAAGACTGGCTGAGGGAACTGGGCTTGTTCAGTTTGGTGAAGAGCCTAAGAGTGAGTTAATAGCAACCTAAAACTACTGGAAGAGGATTTAAGACATAAGAGAGACAAGATTTCCTATGTGGTGCCACGCAATATAACAAGGGACCAAGGTTAAAAATTAAGGCCTGGAAAATTCATTTTGGAAAAATCTATTCACTAGTGATGAATGCAATACTGGAAGAGGTTCCCCAGAGAGTTGTGGGATTTTCCAGCCTCAGAAAAATTCAACAATCAACAAGAGAAAACCACATCTCACCTACTCTTACTCGGGTGATGTCTCAGAGCAAGAAGCTGGGCTAGAGATCTCTATAGGTCCCTTCCAGAAATTATTTCTATGGTTATTTTTTTATACATATGCACATATTTTTGGGGCATGTGGAATGCACAGTATTTATTTTGCTGAATGAGACAAAGGTATTCATGGGTACATTCCAGGAGTGAATCTGTTACATGTGAAAAGTATTTAATCTCCTTCTTCCTCTCTTTGTTCCAATTTCCCTTGGCAGCCTAAATTTCACAGGATGATAAGTGCCAAGATATCAGTTCCCCTTTATTTTTAATAAGACTCTGATATATTGGAATAATTGTATCCCCAGGAGTTAAGTTTTGGTTTGGGGGTTTGCTTTCATTGGATGACTTCTCACAGGGTTGGAATTGGTGCTGCCGGGCTCTGGGAAGGCGTAGTGCTGGGAAGGCACTATGGGAGGGATGGTGGCAGACACTGCTGGAGCTCAGCAGTGAGGGTCTCTCCCAAACTTTGGTCACCTAAACAAAGGCAGTGAGGATTTCAGGCCAGGCTGTAGGCGTGCCTTTATTTCTTCCTCAAACCCGTTCACTGTGTGTTTAGGAAAGCTTCACGTATTTTGTTCAGGGAAGAGCACTATCAGTCCTGCCAGTGTGTCTGTTTTTCATTCCTCTGACAACCCATGAATAAATTTAACGTGATGTAGGAAGGAAGGAGTTAAATAGTGAAAGATGGGCTGAAATCAGTTTAAGACCAGTCTGTGATACTTCATTCTGAAACTTCCTGCTCCAACCCTTTCACACCTTCTGAAAGATTTAGTACTGATTACAGATTAAATAATGCTGATATCATCCTGGGTGTGATGACCAGTCATTGTAGAAGACAAAGTTTAGACTACTATCTGGGTACCCCTTCTCAAGCTCTAAGGTTGAGTGAAGGATGACAGATCTGTGTACAAACCTGGGCCACAAGACCAGTGTAGCAGAGATTCACCACCATAGTATGCAGGTCTCCTCCAGGCTGCTGGTATACAGCTTGGGAATCAAAACTGGTAATGCCATTAGAAGAGAACATATTTTAAACAGAAATTGCCTCAGAAAAAAAAAAGAAAAAAGAGAAAAATTATGCAACATAATGCCCTTTCTGGAGTATAGTCACAATATTTGATTTCTGTTTGTCTCTGCCTTGCAGGTTGTGGCAAAGGGACAAGCTGAGGTTTTGGGAAGGGTCCCATCCTCAAACAAAGTAATAAACCTTAAAATCACTGAGAAGATGGTGCCTGCCTTTCGCTTTTTAGCCTACTACTTCATTGGGAATGAGGGCCAGCAAGAGATCATCGCTGATTCTGTGTGGGTGGATGTCATGGATGTCTGCGAGGGAAAGGTGCTTTCAAAGCTCGTGGTTTCTGTTGTTGCATTCCAAAATAAAAGGGAAAAAAGGTACTGGCAGAGCAAGTGCAGGCCTGGGATTATAAAGTGAAAGACATGTCATTTTTCTTGAAAAGGAGTCATCGTGAGTCGTGCCAAAAGGTAGAGCTCGGAAAGGCTCCCAGGTCGTGCCTCAAAGAGATGAAAAATACAGTTTGGTACAGAAAAAATCTCCCCCTGTGAGTGTCTATATGTTAGAAATCCACAAAAAAATGCTGATAGAATTGTTGGGGGGGCAGAATCTCTTTGTAACTTTATCTTTTTGTAGTGATGTATATCACATGAAAGAAAGTGAAGCCATTTATTGGGGAAAAAATATGAATTTGAAGTAATTTTTCATGCTATTAAATTTCTGTTAAAAATTATTTTCTGAGATTTGGTAGCACTTTAAAAGGATTTGAAGTTAATAGTTTATGTTAGAAAATTAAGTGTGGATAAAATAGGAGGCCCTCTAAGCCTTTATTTCATCTTCCTCCTCCTCTTCCTCCGCCTCTTTTTTGGGACCATAAGGTAAAATGAAAAAAACAAGACACAGGAAATTTTTCAAATAGCATGAAACACAACTGCTGAAAAGTGTCAGCTGTCTAAAATTACTTTTTCCACTGAAAGTGTTTGTTTTGAAAAGATAATGGGATAGTCCATTCGGCAAAAAAAAAAAAATTATCTATCTCTATCACACATACCAATTCTTCATTTATACAAAGACAAAACTCAGTCATGTTCACAGGCATTTCTAGTAATAATTTCCTGTAATTTCATCATCACCATGGCTACTTCCTCTTAAACCACAGAAGTGTGTACATCAGAACCAGATCTGTGTCTGCTCAATCACGCTAAAAAATTCAAGTGTGTGATAGAAAGCAGGCAATATTATTACAGACTGGTTTAAGTTGCCTAATTTTGTACATTAATTAGGTCTTTTGCTGTTTTTCATGGTAATTTTGTTTCCAGTGGAAGATAACAAAATTATATTGAAGACCCCAGTTCCACAAACCCCTTACACATACTTTTAATTTCCCTTCGTGCTTAAATTGAAAAAAGCCCGCATCCAGTATACTGGTAGACACATCTTTCAGTTCCCCTTGATTTCCTTCAGTGTGAAATATCTACACCTACATCTTCCAAAACGTAGGGTCACAGGCAAAAACTCCACAAAACAGGAACATCTCCCAGCCTCTGACTGCTGACAGTCACAGCCAACATAGTCTTCACTTTTTATTGACAAATATGATATTTTTGTTTCAATCTTTTCTATTTAGATTAAAGTGAAAACGAAACAAGAGATGTATGAACCAACAGACCACGTCAGTTTAGAGATTGAAATGGACCATGCAGGAAAAGTTGCCTTAGCCGTGGTTGATAAGGCAGTTCTTATTCTGAATAAGAAAAATAAACTTACAGCCAAAAAAGTAAGATATTTGTAAGAAGAAAATATCACATCTACTAGTCAAGCAAAATTTTCCATGACTAATAAGAGGATCATAATATAATTAATGGCTATTAATTGCTTAAACAACACTTCGCTAAACTTGAAAATGTTTTTTCTTTTGCAGTTTAAGATCTATTTAAGATGAATGGCATGTTTCAGATGAGTGGTATATTTAAGATGGGGATTTCAATTCTGTGGCAGACAAGTTTGTAAATTAAAAAAAGCATTGCTTGAAAGCACTCCCTAACTAAAATATCCCTCAGCTTTAATCTGCTTCCAAATGCAGCTTGCACCACCAGCTTGTCTTGCTTCTGCAAATCAAAGGTGACGAGAATTTTTCTGATATATGTATAAACCCTTTTCAAGCATGTGCAGTCCATCTGTGCTATTTTATTTGGCAGGTATTTAATGCCATGAATTCGTATGATCTCGGATGTTCTGCAGGTGGTGGTGCAAGCAATATTCAAGTTTTTACTGATGTTGGTCTGGCTTTTATATCAGACACAATTCAATCCAACATTCGGGAAGGTAAGTGCAATCTGCCCTTTAGAAGTTTGTGTAAGACCACTGTGGATCTGGGGAGGCTGATTATCTAATAATCAGACATTTTTACTACGATGTTGTAAAATCTTCTTTGCCTTTGAGTTTTTCTTCTGCTCTTCCACTGGATGCTGGCAGCTCAAATATCCCAGATGTTTGGTGCTGGTCTTTTGGTGACCACCTCAGCTGGGGCAGGCAGCAGTCGTCTAGGGCTGGAAGATTTGTGGGTCTCTCTCTCAAATTGTGAGTCTTCTGTAAATAAGACAGGCCATAAGACAGGTCTTCATATATGATGTGAATGATCAGGCTCTTCCTGTTCTATCATCATGACCAAGTGCTTCTGTTATGTCTTTCCAGGATATAAATGCCTCCAGGGTACCAGAAGGCAGAAGAGATCTTTGGATTTTCAGAAAAAAATGTCAGGAATTGGTATGTCTGCTCACCTGGGTGGCCTGAAAATCTTAGCAGGGGGAGGCAAAGGGATCTGTCTGGGATCTAGGGGGCAAGAAGTGATGGCATAGTGAAGGATGCCAAGACATGCTTGGTTCCAGTTCTTCCATTAAGTGACATAACCTAGCACAAGTGTGTGTACTGTGCTGTGTGACCTGACTCATCATTCATCAAAACAGCTCAAAAATAAATGGAAACTAGTTCACCACTTCATAATCCCAAGTGTGAAGAACTTCTACTAAATAACATGTCATGTCATCAGTCATGACTTTGAGGTTTTCTAAATAATTTGTATGGTCAGAAGATGTTTTATAAATCCTATTTTTTTCTCGACATTCTGCTTTGAAGCTGTGCCAACTTAGGTACTTTGTGATTCAATTAAGAGAAGAGTTGGTATAGTATTTGGTATTAACTGAGAAAAAAAGCAATTTGCACTAATTGACATTTCCTCTCCAGAAGACTTGAAGGCTTGAAGCTGGAATTTTCCTTTTGAAATTAGACACTATTCAAGAAGGAGAACACTGACGTTGCTATTTTTATTAAAAATTCCAGCCCTCAAGAAGGCATTTTTAATTCAGTCTGACTGTGAAGAGAGGGCTTAGAATGGAATGTCTAGGATGCCATAGAGCCTATGAGTTTCTCCTGTGTTTGTGGACTGTTTTTAGGATGGACTCTTCTCAAGGTCCCAGGCTGAAGCTTGACTGCTTTCTTGTTACAATAGAAACTAATGTTAATGGCAAGGAATGACAGGAGTGAGCACAATGAACACCTTTACATTTGATTTCTACTTACACAGCACTAATTCTGGGCTTTAATTCTATTGCAGCCAGCAGATACCAAAACATTGATCTATTAAAATGCTGCCAAGACGGAATGAAATTAAATCCCATGAGGTTTTCTTGTGCGAAAAGGCTGACAAAGGTGTCTGGCTCCCACGAATGCAGGAAGGCGTTCCAGGACTGCTGTGAGAAAGCCACAGCCCTCAGGAAGCAGGCGAAGCAGAGGAACAGAGTGGGCTTGGCACGACGTAAAGAGCAGTGGCATACAACTCTGCCACTTTTACCCTTCTTGTGGTGGCAGGGGAAGGTCAAGGGGCATTTTAGTGCTGTGGAGCTGGGGAGGAAGTTTTCACATCAGCATTTCAGAGAGCCCCGGTACAGTGCAGCAGCCAGGCAGCATTGCATCTTCCCACCTGTACACTGGGAAGATGGGAGCGGGATGGGATAACTTCTCGGGGTGAGAAAAGGCGGCAATGGCGATAGCCGCTGCTGGCCCCTACAGTCTTGCAGAGGAGCTGATGGCCCCTGCCCACACCCCAGAGAGGCCACAGACAGCAGAGCAGGGAAGGAGGGTGGTTGTCTGCGTTCAAGGCTCTAAGTGGTCTCATATTCATGACTCTTTTTTTAGTGGTACTACTGTCATAACACCTGAGTACCTTCAAAATGCTGTCATGAGAAATGTCCACTTTAACCAGGAATAATTTTGTCTCTTTCTTCTTTTCTTCTTCCCAAAGTCTATCTCCGACCACACATTACATGTCACCTCAGGTTACCCAAAAAAAAAATTACTTTGCATCTAAAATGATCCCATTCTGAGTGTAATTTCTGCTACCATTTCTCACAGATTTTCCCTTTCATCCTCTGTCTGTCACAAGTATGGGACAGTGGGAACATCTTTGCTAGCCTTACTACCAACGACTGATTTCTCATTTGTTGTAAAGAGAAACTATCTTTTTGTTCGGTGACAAGCTATGGTCATTGCTTCTCTTTGTTCAACATTTTTATTTAATGTACAAGATGAAACACAGATGAAATCTTTTCACTCAGAGCACTTTTTGTGCTCTGACAAGCTGACTCACTGCAAGACAATGTAAGGTCACCAGCCAAAGACTTCCAAAAAGAAACCTCACTCCTGTTTTGCAGAATACAATGAACATGAAGAATTGTTTGATGAAACCTCTGTCAGCTTGCGCAGTTATTTTCCTGAGAGCTGGTGGTGGAGTTTTGAAGAAGTTGAAAGCCCTGGAAAGCACAGGTACTGTGTTGCCTGAAGATGTTTAAATTTATACATTTGTCAAATGTATAAAAATATCAGCTTTATGTAGTACCTGATGCAGAGGACTTCCGAATATTTGCAAGTACTTTGTCTCCACAAGTGAGGGAATATATTTTTCCCTTACAATATTCAAACTTCATCAAATGACAATGTTTACATTTTATACATGCTTTCTAATATGTTTTATTTTGTGTTTTTTAGTGTAAAAAACTTTGCTCCTGACTCTATAACCACCTGGGAAGTTCAGGCAATAAGTATCTCTCCTGAAAAAGGTATATGTATTGGGTACTTTTTGTTTGTTTCTTTGTATGGATAAATAGAGAAGGTGTATCCTTTAAAAGAGAGATGAGTCATGTTGGCAGAATAAAAGAGTCTGTACTGAAAAAAACACAAAGTGTTTTGATCATGATATTTACTTCTCTTTTTTATGCCATGTTAAAGCCCAATTAGAAGTTAAAGTATAGATTTACATTTATAAAAGCAAGATGAAATAGGGTCTCGAGGATGATGGATCATACAATCAAAACCGTCTTTTATTCTTTCCACTCTATAAAACACCTAATTTTAGCTTCCACGTGGCCAGGAAGTCACAAGAAAGGTAGCAGAAGTAACACCACTTTTCTTTGAATAATTCTGGGACCAAGTTCTGGCCATCTCAAAGCATGAAAGTCTGTGGCCTCCAAGGCAGAGAAGAGCATCAGGAAACTAGCAAAAGACCAGCAAGGTCTGGACACCAGAGAGCCCAGGTTCCCAGGTGCTGCTCTCTGGGAGCTTCTAGGAGTTGATGAGGATCATGCAGGATGGACAAAGGGTCTATCTTGTACTGGCCACTCCCCTTTGGAAGGGGAGGCTTATCCATGGGCGCAGGGATGGGCACGGAGTTTATTTTCAGAAAGCAAAGAAAGGTCATTGTGTTTTAAATGTGAAACAAAAAAAAAAGGAAAACTGGGCCACATTTCATTCACAAAACATACAAACACTCCTGCCAAGTTTTACCTATCAAAAACCATGGCAATGACTACAGGGGGCAACCTAGAGACAGGTCTCTAGTGCAGATGAGTTTAAATGAGTTCTGAGTATGCCTGTTTTCCTCCCCTGCTTGTGACCTCAGGGGAGCCCAAGCACTGAGTTTCGATTAGACGTTGAACTTCCTATCAGCTGATGTTAAGTGTGTAATTCTCAATTCTAGCTGTTTTTCTTTTTCTCACCCCAGGGTTCTGTGTAGCTGACCCCCACACCTTTGCAGTTTTCAAAGACTTTTTTGTGTCCCTGAGATTACCGTACTCAGTCAGACGAAACGAGCAACTGGAAATAAAAGCAGTGGTTTACAACTACCTGCCCAAGGATCTCCAGGTAGTGTTATCAACAACTGCTGTGCCTTGCATGCCTAGCTAGTTAGATCTGTAGTTTTGTAAAATTTAATGTGAATGACCTGGCCACCCTTCAGTGCCCTCCTACAGCCCAGACATCTTGCTCCCATCATGAAAGCTATCCCAAGGCAAAGATCCAATTCTGCTTGCTAATCAAACTTAACTGTATAAAGCAGATTGTGTTACATAGCCATATCCTTTGTCTTTGGGTACATCTTCTTCCCCTCCACTGAAGCAACCAGTACCTTTCTTGATGCCTGCTCATCTGGGCAGTACCCAGCTGCTGACACTGATACTTGCTGACAATTCACAAGGTACACAAGGTACAGAGGTATTTTATAAGCACACCATCCAATATGTCAGCCACAAAACTCATTGTGCCTACAATGCAAAGCCACTTTTTGTCTTCATGTGACTCCTATCCAGTCCTGCATATGGTCACAGTTGTCTGTGGGCTCAGGGCCTCCATTGTCCTAAGGCTGATACTCCTTTTCTCACTTCTTCCCATCTCTCAACCAGCTGTTTGACCAGCATCTTCTGAACTGCATTGAACTGTGTAGAGCTGGGATGTATAAAGATGCACTATCCTTCTTACCTCATTGTGGTTCAGGTATATACCAAAACTCTGTTGCAAATTTAGTGTAATGAGGAAATGTTAGCTGATTTACCTTCAGAGCCCTAATCAATATGTTAACAGGCCGTGGGGTCACAGAACAATTTACATTGGAAGGGACTTCCAGAGGTATTTTCCCTGTGCAGTGATGCACTAAGACTGATCTTGGGCATTGCCTTGTCCCCACAGGTAGTAGTGAAGATGGATGCAGTGAAGGGGCTGTGCACCGCAGAGACGGCGGAGAAGGCTGTGCAGCTGCCACTGCTGGCCAAGGGGAACTCGGCAACACCAGCCTTCTTCTCAGTAGTCCCTCTGACTGTGGGAGAAATTCCAATTACCATTATTGCTTTCGACCAGGATTCTGGGCACAGTGATAGCATTAGGAAGAATCTCAAAGTTGTGGTAGGTATAACTAATTGAGGGCACTTCACAAACTGTCCTCAAATATGACATTCACTATGTGTGGAGCTCTCTTGGAAGGAGTGAAATGGTACAAACACAAGGCTGGAAGCAATTCAGGAAACCTGTTTTTCAACAAGGACTGAGGGAAAAAATTTAAGCCTCTGTGTGTATTGAATATGGAAAGGTTTGTTCTGTATGGAAAAAAAGCCTTCTTTACCCACGACATAGCAACAACTTTTTCAGCGGGTGCCCATCTCATAATCTTTAACTTCTCCCTGCTTCATCAACATATATGAAAATCATTTTTTCCCTTGTGAAGCCAAGATTGAAGATGTCTATCTAGCAAACTTTTGAGAAGGAAATACTCTCTGCTAGTAATAAAGTTAAACACTATTTTACTCCCTCTGGTCAATGGATCGATCTTCAATTTTAACAATTGCATAGGTAAAATATACAGGCAAACGAATATGCTATATTGATTATTTAATACCTTAGCTCTCTTTCAAAATTATAAAAAGGAGGAGCCTTTAAGAAAAAATGACTTTTCAAGTGCCAACACAGACTCATTACCATATCCAAGTAATCCATTTAGGGCTTCTTTCCATCCACGCAAAAAATTCAAAATATGAATCCTTGCACCCCTGATGTCAGGGAATAGCCATGTAGGTAAGGATAAGGCACAGGATTCTGGAACCTGCTATTGTTAAAGACCATAACTTTTGTAGATATAGACATGACCTCAGAGTTCAATGCTACACCAAAACACTAAAAGTAACTGTAAAAATAGCTTTACTGAAACTGAAACTCTAAGAACAGGGATGTGAGGAATCAGAAGGAAAAAAGTTTAAGTCTTATACCCAAGACATACTCAGAATTTCATGGATTTCATACATGAGGGGTTTACAAACATGAGTCCCTCTGTGAACTTGACTTGATGGGTCACAAAGCTGAGAATAAACTTTGAAGTTTAATTTTGGGTGGTTAGTTTTGGTTAAAGGAGTTTCATCCAGGGAAATGTTTCAATAGTAGCACAAAACATTCAGTAAAGTTTATTAGTATTTCAGTTGGAAAATTGAAATTCTGATTTGAAGGTCGAGTTTTACCGAGAAAGAAATCTCCCTTCAAAATCACTTATTTGTGCCACCTGCTGGCCTAGCTCTCGGGTGGAGCTCGTGGGTTTCCTGCAGCTTAATTTCAGCTGTGAGTAGTTACAAACGTTTTGACTTTTCTTTCCTTAATTCTGCAGGCTGAAGGTGTTTTACAGAGAGAAGAAGAGACCATTTGCATTAACAGTGGCTGTAAGTTACCCAAAGGGTTAGAAACAGTAGAGGTTTGGGGTGAGAATGAGGGGTGAGGGATGGGTGCAGTGAAATACTTCTCAAAGCACGGATGTTTCTTTAGTTAACCAGAACTTGTCGGAAACCTCTCCATCCAATACACAGCAAAAGACTCATGAAAGAAAAAAATAAAATAATTCTACATTTTTAGAATTTATTTATTTTACTTTTGTTTTTCAAGGTACCATTGTTTATGTATTAACTGGGCATATTTTTAATTTGCTAATGGGTCTTAAAAGGTATTAAAAACAAGTTTTGTTTCAATTCTAAAATATTGCTAAAGATTGAAAATTAAATCTATTTAATAAAGATAAGTATATTTTTCCTAAAATTACACTGTATGTTGTTAATTTTTTAAAAGTCTGGATGTAGATATCTATTTATTATTTATTTACAGTGAAGTCCCATACAGTGGACCTGAACAGACCAGCTAATATGGTACCAGGTTCTGATAGCCACGTGTTAGTTAGCCTGAAAGGTAAATGTAGTTTTTTTGTCAACTACTTCTTCATAGGTGACAAGGGACAGGCCCCTCTGTGCTACTCATTCCTGCATGGCAAGTCTCCATGGTCTCCTAGTTTTTCTGTTATGGCTCAAGCGGTCTGTGCTACATGACCAGGTCATGAAACAAAACATCCCCAAGGTTGATCTGGTGCCTTTTCCTCTTTCTAATTACTCCTTCTTACTTGTAGTGGATGTAATAGCTTTATGAGATCCACCCTTCCTCACCATGCTCAGACTAGCATTATGGGAAGGCCAGAGGTGAGGGGAAGACTTCATCTTCTCTGATATCCCCACACTGCATGTAGGGCTGTAGAATTTTGCTTTAGATTTCAGAAATAAGGATGCCAGACTCTTATGTATAGGTTCTGGAGAGTTCTGTTTTTCTAAGGAGAGGATATGTGCAATCATACATTCATTCTATCAAATAACTGTATGCACATTTATATACACTCATGCATACATATTTTTAAAACATCTGTTAGCAAGTACTTTTATTAGTGATAAATACTTTGAGTACTTTTTTTTCCCCAGAAAATGTAAAATAATGCATTTGTGACACAAAGGGTATTGGCTTCCACTCCAAATCCCTGCTCTAAAGTACAGGGATCTTCAAATTTGTCAAGTTATAAACTTGCAGAGAGAAAAAAACCCCACACAAAATGTTTGGCATGATTAATGCACAATCTTTTTATCCCTCTGTGGGAGGATCAGGGCTGGTTTGACAAGACTTTTCCAGCCCAAACCTGATACACCAGTCTTTCCCTCTTTCCTTGCTTCCCTGCCTCCAGTAGCCTAAGGACTCTTTCTCCTTCATATTCCTTCATTGGGCCAGCCTCCTTTCTCCAGCTTTCCCAGGGCCTGGCATGTCATCCTTGCCCTTCTTCAAAGAGCTTTAAGTAGCTAAAATCAGTGTTCAACAGTGAGGAGTATCAGGCCATGCTGGAATGTCAACCTGCAGTTAGGATCACCTTTCTTCCTATTACACCAATCAGTTTTAAATAAGATACGTACTAGGGCTTGTGTTTTTTACAACAGGAAACATTATGGATGAGTCTGTTGAAAACTGTCTGAGTCTCAGTGGCGTTGAGAAGCTGATTAAGGTGCCCACAGGCTGTGCAGAGCAAACGATGGTGAAAATGGCCCCTGCACTCTACGCTATTGAGTACCTGGATGCCAGTGAGCAGTGGGTGAATTTTAACCCTGAACGGAAGCAGGAAGCCATTGGTATGATTGAAAAAGGTATGCACAAAGAAAAACAAAAACAAAAATCCCAAAACAACCAGAAGCCAAAGGATGTTTTTGTTATCTCTTTGCACTGCACACTGGCTGAGGCTGCTTCCTGAAGGAATGCCCAATGTCTTATCATAGCCACGCAGAAATGCCCCTGGCAGTCTGCAGATAGACATGAGAAACAGAACTTGTGAGGAGGGCTTAGGAAACTAATTGCCAGCATCTGACACAGGATGGTATTGACATTCACAGTCCATCCTCTCTCTTGCCTAATTTAGAAATAGAACATAAAATCTGAGCTGATCAATGAAAACCTTTTTCAGAGTAAACGGATAACAAAGGCCAGTTATTCATTGCCTCCCAGTGTTCAAAATCAACCAAGATAAACCACATGCTCAAAAATGCTTATTTCTCCCCATGGATCACAGACACTGCTTAGGATAGCCAGCTGGGATGTAGACATCTCTGCCCATGGCTGTCAAGAAGAATATGACAAAGGAAATTCCCAGTGCTAATCATGATATTGACACCTCCCCTTCCCTACTCCTCTGTTCATCATTACATAAGCTAGAATGACTTCAGCAGCCTTGGGCCAAGCCAGGGAGGGAGTTTCCTTAGGGAGAGGATACCTGCAAGTCTGCTTCTGGAAGACTCCACTCCAAGATGTGACCCAAAGCTGGTATTAAACACACAGCAAAACCAGGACCACAGTATGTGGAAATGTTTCAGCTCACAGGACCTAACACAGGGAGTTGTCAGTATTGGAGCAGGTACAGCTGATCTTTCTGACTGTAGTGGTGTGCTTATGGCGTAAAATATAATGCACCTGTCATTGTCATCTTCAGATATGATAAACACTTTTCATCAGTGAAAAATAAGTGTATAAATAGAGATTAAAAGCATGCTAGTTGCTGCATGGAGATCTTTGCCTATTCATCCAAGACTGCCAGAAGTGACATGAGATCCTGCTAATAAGTATTTGTTATTATCAGCGTTATTTATTATGCTTTTTCTGATTCTTATTGAAGTTCATCAGTGCAGAAAATGTGTTGTGTGGCTATGATACAAACTTAGTCAAGATAATAGCAGTCAAGATCAGAGGCTACAACCCATGATCTCTAAGCCTGTGTCTGACCCAAGAGATGATGTTTTGTATAATTTTTGATTCAATGCACCATAAAATAAACAGCTTGAAAAGTTGTCAATAATGGGAAATAATTTCCCAATATCCACTACACATAAAATATTTTGTAACCACAGGTATCTGCAGTTTTCAGATTATTTTCATGGCTCAATTAAGTCAAACAAGACAGGGGACCTTCTAAATCTGGTGATTTTTCTGTCACATTCTGCTGACCCAGTCATTTCCTCCTTAAGTACCAGTGAACATCTCCATGAACTCCTCCACCAGTCAATACAGAACATGTCCATTATAATACAAGTGATGTAAGAAAATGCCCAATAAATATAGGTGTTCTCTGAACAGTTATATGCTCTCCTGTTCATGCAGGTTACACCAGACTGCTTGAGTTTCAGAAGGAGGATGGCTCCTATGGAGCATTTAAAACAACCCCCAGTAGTGTATGGTAAGTGATTTTTTTTCCCTGGAGTTTTATTTTTGGGGTTTTTTGTTTATTTGGTTGGGGTTTTTTTCCAAGTTACCTCTGTTATCATTTGATGCATCAGAAATTTTTTTTTGGTGATGGATTTTGAAAATCTGGTGGTTGCCTTATATACTTTTGTCATGAATAATCAGCCGCAAAATTTGCTGAGCATATTCAGTCCTTGGTGAAAGAGATTTCTAATAAGCCACTGATTATTTTGCATTTGCCACAGAGTAGAAATATTCATGCCGATGTTGAGCAATAACTCACTAGGTTCCAGTGAGTGCACTGTATTGAATATGAGTCTGTGCATAAAATTAGTATTTTATCTTCCTGTCAATATAGTCAGAACATATAAATTCTATAAATATCCATCAGCACAAGTTTGGAAAATTTTCTTTTGTGCAGGTTAACTGCATTCATTGTTAAAGTACTCACAAGGAGCAGAGAATACTTCAATATCCAAGACAGTCACATAATCAAGTCAATTTCCTACTTGGTTAATCAACAGCAGGCAGATGGTTCGTTCCATGACCACCACCCCGTATTGGACAGGTCAATGCAGGTAGGTCATCCATATTTAGAGGAATTTGTCGTGCATTTAGGGCTATCAGGTATTGAAAGGAATACTGTGTGTTGTTGAGTAACCAGAAATGTATCTAAAGAAAATAAATCTGTAATGTAAGAACAAAATCTGCCATGTAAAATTAGTTTGTTAACAGGTCTGTTATATCAGATGCATAGCTAGCACTTCACCACCTTTATCTTTTTATCCAGTCTTAGATAATTATTTCAGCTATGCCTATAGAGACTTAGAAAATTAATTCTGATGGTCATATGTTTGGTAAAAATGTAGGACTTTTATTGCCAAAGGCAATAGAGTTTAGAATTGTAACTTCATTTTGAAGGGATGTCCAGAAGCTGTCTAGTCCAAACACTGCTCAAAACAGTTCTAGTCAGATCAGATTGTACAGGGCAGTGTCCATCTGGGTCTTGAGTACATCCCAGTCTGTCTGTGTAACCTGTTTCAGCATTTCACCATGCCCATGGTGAAAAAAGAGAATGATAACACTTAATCAGAATTTCCAATTGCATATCTTGGTCTACACATCCTCTATAACTGTCCAGAAACACAGAATTGTTATACTGTCCATGAATTTAGTCTAGGAAAGTAATGTGCATCTTCCAAAACCCGTTGAAAATGCAATGTAGTGACCATACACAAAAAAAACCATGCATTAATATTATTAATGATCTGTGTCAAATAACTAGTGAGGCTTTCACCCTCAAAGCCAGTTTCACAGTTGATGTAGCACTAGTGGGGAAAAAGAAACAAGTAGCTCAAGGACTGGTCAAAGGGTGCTGGCTTTTTTTGAGCTGTGTTCAAGCTGAGATAATCTTCCATCTTACATATACTTCAAGAGCTTTCAGGGGAAAAAAGCTAATGAGGGCACTGTGCTTACTTTATCAAGAAGTGGGATAGGAAATGATCTAGTATTAGTGTATAAATATCTTTATAGGAGAGAAGTTCTGTCTGCAAGGTAGAGGGCTCTTTGGGGTGTAGAGAGTAGCACAGAAATGAAAAAAAACCCGCCCCACTAGTGATTGGAAATTGAAACCATGAATGTTTCAATGAGAAGTTGTAGATTTTTTGCTGTAAGATAAAAAGCTAAATATTTGATTATCAACTGAAGAGTGTGGTGGGTTCCTGATCTCTTACACTGTTTAATGGAAACTGGCTGCCACCATAGAAGATATACTTTAGATGGACACACATTATTGAGAAAAATTTAAGGCTACAGCTACATGGTACAGGGTCAGAGGGTTTGCAGAGAAGATCCTTAACTTCATGGAAAGCAATTTTCTAGGTGTAATCACAAGCATGTCCATGCTCTTCTAACTTTTCCTTTTCATGTTTCATCTTTCAGGGTGGCATTAAGTCAGCAGAAGAGGATTTGGCTATGACAGCCTTTGTAACCATAGCATTGCAACAGACCCTACGTGTCTACCAGTCACCTGATGTGGTAGGAAGCCTGACTCTTTAAGTCTGCAGGCTACTGCACAATGGCATATCCACCCCACTGTCTCTCGGAGAGCTGCAAATGAGGAGTTTAAAATCTGGTCACATATGTGGTGGATAGGGAAAGATGCCATAATCCACAACAAGGTGTTTTGAGCTACACACTCCATCATCAGTGGCTTTAATTACTGAGCATATATTACTATAATTGTCTTAAAAACGACTATAGAGAAGTATTCTAATTTCCTGGTATTCTTGTCAGAAGTAACAGTAGGCCTCAGTGATCTTTACAAATGGATCCATTCTGTTTTCACAGGCACGAGTGATTACAGGAACAGTGGCTTACATGAAAAATCAATTTTCAAGAAATACTGACTGCTATTCTACAGTAATCACTGCTTATGCTCTGACACTTGTGCAGTCTGATAGTGAAGATGCTCATCTTGTGAAAGAAAAATTAAGGGACTGTTCTTCTTTTGATAGAGGTACTGGTAACCCTTCTTAAAAATCCCTTTGGAAAGCACTGTTCCTAATTGAAACACTCTGAGCACACTTACATGAACAAAAAAAATGGAAGTAAATGAAGATCAATTAATTTTATACAACTGTATGTACATGTGTACTTGATTATTTAAATTTTATAATTAAATATTTCAATGTTTGAAATTTTAATACGTAATTTTCATAATTAATGGCACTATAAAGCAACAGCGTAATGAAGCTTGGATCATGACCTTCTCTGATTCTGTAAGTGAAGCAAAACCAGAGTAAATATTAATTTATGTTTTCTGCTTCCCTTGAGAAGAAAAAAATGTCCAAGCCAAATGAGAAAGAAGAAACTACATATGAGAAAATAGCAACATACAGGAGTAGTGCAAACTGGATTTGTGGTCAGGAGGGAGGTGTCTCCTCCAGCCCACCTGCTTTCAAAGCCCCCCACCAGTTCTGAGTGCTTTGTCCCAGCTCCCCATGGATGTCACCACTTACCCCCACAGGGTGTGGCTGCAGTGACTACTGAGTCAGTCAACTGCGTGGCTGCACCACCATCCTGTTAATTCCTCCCAAAGTGTTTGGTAAATACATTACTGTTTAACAGCCCCAGTTTAAGCATAGGGAATATGGTTCTCCTTAATCAAGGCTGGATTCGTGGCCATAATTAATACTGTTATGTCTGAGGGACCACCAGACACAATGCTACCACTCCATCGGATGGATGTCACTGCACAATGGGATCATTAGACTGTGGTGGTTGGAGAAGTCAAAATTAAAGATTGTGGGTTTCCTTTTCCATTATCTTTGCTTGCCAACTGATTTGTTGCTCTCACAACAGCGCCTGTGTCTTGTGGTTCCGCAGTGCCGTGACACGAAATATCCACTGTGTAGAACAGCAGTGATTTTTGGCAAATGTCTCTGCAAGGGGGATTCAAGACTAAATTATTCTTGCAGCAAAGCAGCAGCGCTACTGGGGAAATGGCAACAACGCAGTCTCAGTGGAAACCACTGCCTATGCCCTGCTTCAAACCTTGCTCTTGGAAGACATGGAATATGCAAGGCCTATTGCTGCATGGCTGACAGAAAGAAGGAACTACGGCGGGGGGTACTGCTCTACACAGGTGCCTGACCACCAGTTCAGGGGGAGTCTTAAGGGGAGGACAGGAAATAAAAGCCCCATAAAAACATTTTCATTTAGATTTGGAAGCATCATAACAGTTAATTTTCAACTTCTTTGGTGTCTGAAGCACTTAGGATTTTGGGTCATTAATTAGCAATGGGGCAAAATAAAATAGTTAAAAGCCAGCAAAGAAAATTCTTTGTCTTCATGAAGATGTATGATAATCTAAGGTCAGGACTTCAATGTGTTTTCAATTTTACTGCTATAAGAAGAAGCTGGGAAATTAAAGAAATGGTCTGTGCAAGTAGGAACAGACAAATACAGGGGAACTTCAAAGCAGGAAAAAGCATAAAACTGAATTCAAGGTGACTGATAATGTCGTCTCACATCTTGTCAAAATAACCTGGCATAACCACTAGTTTTTTTGCTTTTCTTTCTCACCCAGGACACGGTGGTGGCCTTAGAAGCTCTGTCAGCATACAGCATACAGACACTGAACACTGCTTCCACCGATCTGACTGTCAGACTGGGAACACCTGGAAGGCAAAATTACTACAGCATTGTTCTGACAGATGGCCATGAAGAATTTCAGAAGCAGCTAGAGGTACAGAACCATCATTTTTTTAAGCTTTTTTTGCCTCAAACAGGAGAAATTGGATCATCTGGCCTAGGTTTTCTCATGTTAAGCAACCATGAGGTAGCTGGTTTATAACACCTTGAAATAATTTAATCTGTAAAACAACGGAATCTTTTTAAAGTAAAAAAAACCAAAAAAAAACACAAAAAACCAACCAAAAAAAAAAAAACCAAAACCAACCAAAACAAACAAACAACAAACCCCAAAGCCCCCAAAAAAACAACCACCAGCAGGTGCTTAGTGGCACACTTAAGAGGTGCTTTCCTGCCTCTTTGAGGACTTTGGTGATGTGAATATCTCCCAGAAGTGAAGAGCAGCCAAGAGCCCAAGTCTTTCAAGGGGATGAGGAAGAAGGGAATATTCTGATCTTCAGTGTGCTGAGAACTGTGAAAATGTGAAATCTGGGATGCAAAGGAGAGAGTGAAGTTGGTAAAATACATCTACTGGGCCCTAAAACATCAGAGTGAGATGCAGCAACTCAGCACACTTAAAAACTTATGAGACTTGAGGTCTCATAATTCCTTCCATAGCTAAAAGTTTTCCCCACCCAGGTTTGGTGGAGGTAAAGGCGTAGAAGACTGTCAAGATGTCAGGAAAACGAAAGATCAAATGCTGAGCACGGACTAATCATCTTTTTTTTTCCCCTTGGTTTGCAGTTTGAACTTGGGAGAAAACTTGAAGTATCTGTAAACGGCAAAGGAAATGGGACAATGAGTGTAAGCTATAAATTCAAAATCCAGAGTCCAACTGGACTTCTTCTAATCCCTTTTTGAAAACAAAATGAAAACTTACTCGCCATGGCCTCAAACTTGTGTTCTTACCTCCAAAATTCTAAAATTTGTGGCCTAAAGCCTGCCTTTATGGACAGTCAATTTTTCCTGTCTTTAACTTTATTAAATATATAAAATGTCAAGGGTGATAGAGGTGGCTGGAGTCTGAAAGACCTCTTTGTGGTTGGGAATGGAGAGTAGCTATGTCAAAGGAGTCCCACACCGTTTGTGAATTGCACATGGGACCTGCTAATATCTGTGACAGTCCTCTGTGACCAGTCTGTGCCACTGGGGGACTGGTCTTTCTCTCCACACTCCCATGTCCCATCACCATGTGTAGAAGTCCTGGATGAGTAAATTCCTTGTCATTTAAAGGATATTTTTAGTGGCTTGCTGTTTGTGTGTTCATCTTAGATATTAAAAATGTACTGGTCACCTGAGCTGAAGAACAACACCTGCAACGATTTGATTTTGACAGTGGAAGTGGAAGGGAGCCTGAAGTACTCTGGTGAGTGAAAAGGGCAGGGGCTGGGTCTCAAAGGTGACACATTTGGCTAGCTGCTAATGATACTTCATAGCTTTTCAGCCTTGGAAAGTGGGAACGAATGAATGAAACAAGGAAAAAGAGAAGCCCCTGATCTCTGCCTAGCTATTGTTTCATTTAGCTTATTATTCTTGTTCTTATTTTTAGATAATATAATAACTATCTGAGTGACTGTAGGTGCAGCATGTACTTAACAGTTTCACAGATACAGCTAGACACCCTTGAGAAACAGGAGGTGAACTCCCTTCATAGAGAGGAAAGCTCAGCTCACTTCCCTGGCTAATGAGGGACCTACCATGTGGGCTTAAAACTCTTTGAGGCAGATCTGTCGTAGGTCTTTCATACAAGCAAGAATGTGTTTTCTATTGCCTGAAGTGTGTATCATCTGTGACATCATCTCTGTCTATGTCTGCATTTTTTTTTCTGTTTGAATTGTTAACTTTTGGAGGGAGGGATTGTCCTTTACATATTTATGCACAGCCTGAACCCCATTCTTAGCTAGATTTGTTAGTTATTCTTACTATAGTTACCCCTAAAATTCTAACTCTGAATTAATTGGAAGCACTGACACAGTGTACAGTGAACTGTTACAAAACTCACAGTGATGGCATGACTGCCCACTGATATTTATCATTATACCAAAAGGAGCCAAATTGAAGGCAAATTTGTGCATGGCTGACCGTGTGTCTCACCTCCAGAAGCTGAATACTCTGATGAAGATGATGATTATGAGGACTTGACTACTTCAGGAAACAGCACGTCTGAGACGCTGTCTAAAATGGATTGGTTTGATATCCGCAGCAGAAGAAAAAGGGATGTGACCACTCCCAGCAAAACAGAATCCTTGCAATACAAAGTCTGTGTCAGGTAGGTCTGCAAGATCAGCTCTTCATCTGTTTGTTATTCTCCTTTGTCATGCTCTTCATAACCACAAGCTCAGCATCCAACTGAGTGACCTTCTGTGAGTCTGCATACACTGTGTGTGTCCTCCCTCCCATGGCAGGAGAAAAGGTTTCCACACAATGGATGAGGTTTATTTCCATAGACTTCAAATGTCCACTGCAGATTCTGCCCCATCAGACTCTGAGGAGACTCTAAAGCACCTGGCAGTCTAGTCATTTGAAAGAAATCTTTTATTAAAAAAAGGTAAATACAGCTGGAATGCAGTAGTAACACATTTACAGAGTTTCATTGCTTTCTGGAGAGATGTTGTTACTTCCTTTGTGGTCACACTCTGGCCTCATAAAAAAAGAAAGTATGACTAATACTATCTAGGAAAGAAGAGGAGGCAGGTGGGGTTTCTGTTGTTACAAGCGGTTGGCAAGGGCAGATGTAGTAAGAAAGAAACCCTCCCATGCGGCATAACACTGTGACACCTGTCTTTGCTCTCATTTACAGTCTGGCATTGGTCTCAGAAGCACACATTTGTGGCTGTACTGGGTTCCTCTTCTAGAAAGGAGCAGGATGGCAGAAGCAGGTTTTGCTCCCCAGTAGAATTTTGGTTTTCCACTGACTTTGGCAAAGCCCTGAAGACAGTGTTTTTATCCCCCCTCCCAGACAGTGGCATGAACAATGGCTGGGGAGGACTGAAGTTAGCCTAATTCCCAAGTTTCACTCTTCCTCATTAAACACTTGTTCAGTGAATTGTTGTACTGGCCAAAGCATCACCTTCCCCGTTAATTGCTATGTAATATTTATCAGCTACCGGATCTACTGTTCTGCATCACTGTTCTGCTGAGTGTTAGGCTGAGGCTTAGACAATAATGTAAAAGTCCTTGTAGTTAAGACATGGGAGAACAAATGAGGGCATGTATTACCTCACCATTCTTCTTCCCTATACTGTGGTGCATCCCTTATGGGAAAGGGAGAGTGCCAAAATTAAAAGTTCTGAAGTACCACTAAGTGTATATAAAATATCTCAGGTCAAGGCACCCTGTGTGAGTGCAGAACAACTTCACTTTCCAGCAATGACACAACTACCTGATTTTAGAGAAGGTGAAAGCAGAAAGATTGGAAATCCAATACATATATTTAGTGGATAATATAGTGGCAATGAGGATTTTTGCCTTGGACAGCAAAGGTGACGTAAATTTGACTTAGTCCATGAAAAATTTGGATAAGTTGATTTTCTATCTCCACTTTGTGGGTAATAGAGAGCAGAGACTTTGTCAGGGCAGTTTTCTTCCTTGTCTTCAACAATGCTTTTAAGGTGGGATGAACTATTGTTTACAGGTGATTTTTTTCTGCCTATCAGTTCTGAGGAAAGCCTCAGAGCTCAGGCAAGGCACCTGGGTTTTGGATCACCATTTGATTAGTTTCAATGACTCATTTTACCTCGTGACTCTTAATAAATTAGGCTAAATTGACTCTAAATAAATTTTCAAATTAAAGTCCACTTAGGAAAGTTAAATGGAGCAGAATGTTTTGCTTCACCTTTAGCAAGCCTGAAGATACAAACTCTTCAAAGAAACCTGGCTGTTCAGTGCAGGTGTTTCGTGCTGACCATCTCCCTTATAAAGGTCCACAGGTTCCAAAGCACCAAAGATGTCCCTGGTTGATCTCACTCTGCTGAGTGGGTTGGAGCCTGACACGAAGGAACTCGAACAGGTTAGAAACACAACCTTTTATAGACCATTTAGAAAACGTTTCTTTCAAAATCTTTCCGAAAATCCATAGAATGAACGTGGAAAAAGAGATTTTGGATAGATAGATTTTCACTATTCTCATTCTAATAAAAATATTTGCTGAATATATACAATAAATGCAAAGCTTGTGGTGAACAGAGTTCAGCCTTCTTAGTCCCTTTTAAAAGAAATGAGGGCAAGGCTCAGCAAGGCACTAATGTGCCTCTCCTTACCACACACTGCTGTCCTCTGACATGCCAGGACAGTGCATCCTGTGCTTGCAGAGCAGAAGGCAAGTAGTCTTTTAGAGGTAGTTGGTGGCAGGGCACAGTGACAAGGGGACGGGGCACAGCGCTCTGAAAATGTGGCTACGGAATTTTGGGTTCTGGAGCCTGCTTGGTTGACGGTGGTTTGCTCAGTTTCATGCTCTCAGGGACTATCTCCTTTAGGGAGGAAGAAGGAGGGCTGAACAAAGCAAACTAGAATATGGAGGGTGGTAGTAAAGGTGTTCCTGTTTTGCTAGGGTTTTATTCTGATTTGTTTGTTTCTTTGTTTTCCTGCAGCTGGTGACAGCTTCAGACAGGTACATTCAGCACTATGAGTACAAAGAAGGGAAGGTTCTGCTCTACTTTGGTGAGGTAAGCAAACCCAATGATTTTCTAGTCCCTGCCATTTCAGATAGCTCATACGCTTTCTAAAAATCTAATCATTGTATTTCTCACTCTCCATTACCTTTCTGTAATTTTTTGTCATTTATTATTATTGAACAGCTCATTGGAAAGAACAGAGGAAGGGTAGAAGGGAAGCACACACCTTCATCTTCCACCTGTGTCCCAGAAGATGTAGTTCATATTCAAGATTTGGCCTTTGACCCAAGAAAAAAGAGAAATTCTCTCCCTCTCTAGCCAGAAGGGATGCTTTCCATCCACAGTAACAAAAGGGTTAACTGCTGGTCCTGTAAACTCCACATGGACATCTTGCATGTCAAGACCAAGATCCATATAGTGACAAACAATTGTAAACATCAGGACCCCTAGTTTCTGTGTATATTTCCCAATATTTTGGATAATGACTCTACCCTACACCCACTTGAGTTGCTTCCCCTCCACAGCCAAAGCAGATATCAGCTGTGCCATCAGAAACAAGTGTTCAACAACTAGCACAGGCACAAACATTAAGGAATTGACTGAGGAGAGAGAGCTAGCTTTCTCATCAAAGCTGTTGTTCCTTTTTCCTGCAGCTCCCAAGTGGACCGGACCCAGACTGTATATCATTTGGGGCAAAGCAAATCAATCCCATGGGCTTGGTTCAGCCATCAAATGCCATCCTTTATGATTTCTACAACCCTGGTGAGGACACAGAAACATGATGTATAACTGCTTTAAAAAGAGACCCTCAAAAAAACCCTCCAGTCTATAGAAAGTTGATTTTGATGTAGTGTGTGAAACGATGTCATTTTGTCAAGTGATAAAATAACCTTTGTGTAACTGTCTTCCAGTTACTTCAGATTATCTAAACAGAGATCTTCTCAGGAATGGTCCAGTATTGCAAATGGACTGAAAATATGAACTTTTACACCGATGAATTTTTAAATCAGATTTCCTGACTTCCTGTTTCTCACAGTGCTTTTTAAGCATGTTTCACTCACATTTTGTTTTGTCAGGCTGTGTCTTTATACATTGTAGTGGTTTAGTTTGCATTTCTTACTTTCTGTGAGATAAGAGGTTTGAAGAAAGGCACAGCAAGCTCAAACTTAAAGAATATGAAAGAAAGTTTATTACTAACAGAGTTAAGAGTAAAATAAAATAAAAAATTAAGACAAAAACCCCTTTTTCCTTCAACATCCCCCCCTCCTACTTCCTCCAGCACAAATAATGACAAAACATGGAATTTTGGTCAGCATTCACAATTCTTAAAAGTCTCTCTCTGTTAATTTGAGGAAATAGAGGTCTCTTTTACGTCGCGTGGTTTTTCCCAAACTGCACCAGCTAACAGCCTTTATCTCTCTCGCAGGCTGCACACTGAATTCTCATCCCCCCCTTATTTTTAAATGGATTAAAGAGGGAGAAAACAGTTTGATATTACAGTCTATACCACGGTCTGTAAAAAGCAG
>VZRV01006246.1:32215-71724 GCA_013398115.1 Falcunculus frontatus | reverse complement strand
CCGCCGCCTCCTCACGGTCATGGGGGGGGGTTCCTCAGCAGTAGCTTCAGACGGTCTCGGCTCTGCAGCAACGGCTGCCACCCACGGCGCCGAGGGGACTCTCCCAGAGCTGGGGCCCATGCCCGCCGGGGCTGGGGCCCATGCCCGCCGGGGCCGGGGGAGGAGAGGCCCAGGGCCGCTCCGAAGAGCCCTGGCCAAATTTCCCCCCCCTACTCCCCGCCGAGAGGTTCAAGCAGAAGAAAAAGGGACACTTCCTGTGTCTCCACTGGCTTAAATATGGAAATTTCGAGAAGCGTGACTGGTCAAGAGATCTGTCCATCAGACTCAGGGTCAATCCACGACATACATCTAAGATAGGCAATCTTAGAGGTTTGACTTTTATAGTGTACTTGCCAGGGAGACCAGTCTTGTTCCCCATTCAAAAAACGTTAAATGCAAATCATCCCCATTTGCCAAAGTTATGTAAACAATATTTGAAAATCAGTTCAAATCTCTACTTTGCCTTAACTGAGGAATCCAAGACAGTTTACACTGGGTTTAAACCACTAACTATTGGTTGATTCTGTCTTCTTCTGAAACAGTGCAGTGTTCACTGTTGTTCTATGGGCTAAAGATGCTTTTAAGATGAATGGTTTCCAGAGTGCACAAAAATAAAAACAGAGTGGGGTGAGGGAAGAGTACAACTTAAAAAAACAAACCAAAACAACAACAAAATGTCCAAACAAAAATTTTCCAAACTGAGTAAAAATAACCACAAACGGTTGCCCAGCTGAAAGGCAATGCTGTACTCTAGGTGCCTAAGTTATAGATCTTTGTGAACTGATGTGCATCTGATCCCTCAGTGCTCTGCTTTCTCTGAACCAGAGAAAAGCTGGGCTGCAAATGTAGTTTGTACTGTACAGGCTTTTCCACCTGAGCTCTCCCAGACAAGCTCTTTTGTTCCTTCTCCACAGACAGGAAGTGCAGTGTGTTCTACAGTGCCCCCAAGCACAGTACCATGCTGTCAAAGCTGTGCCACGCCAATGTGTGCCAGTGTGCAGAAGGTAAGGAATGACTAAATAGGCTGGTCTAAAAGAAGATAGTTACTTCTAGGAACAATTAACACGGGAAATTTTAAGCCCAGAAAGGACCTTTCAAATTATCCTAATGTGTAATACATGACACATTCATCCTCTAGGATGTTCGATATCAAATTGATTTTTTTCTAAGACATCCAGGATCTTTTGGTAGCTAAATCCAATATATACATATACACATGTGCGTGTGTATGTAAAAACCCTGTATCACCCCACTAAGAAAGTTGTTCTGCCATTTTATTCTCTGTTATACTCTTGTGTGAGTGTGGATGTGTAAACTACATCTGTCTACATACCCATGCCTACAGAGGTGTATCACTTATTGTCTTCCCTCCAGGTCCCTGCCCAAGACAAAAATCAACGTTCAGTAAAGCGTTAACACAAAACACACGCGTTAGTTTTGTCTGCTACCAACCTACTGCAGATTATGGTAAGGCATGAAAGACAACTGTTGATATTGGCATTGTTCATTTTAATAAGTATAAACTTGTTGTTTCAGACCTCTCCTGAATTGAGTAGGGTTTCTGTATGTGGCCGAGAGGCTGAGGAGATGAAAGGAAGGCATGTGCAGTTGTAGTCATCAGGGCAGTGAAGTGGGAAGTAAAGGCTTTGGAAAGATGCAGTGGGATGCTGGGGGAAGGAAGGATGGACATTATCTTACAGGGTTTAGAAAAAACCCACAGTGCAGTACCACAATCCCATACATCCCTCATGTCATAGGATGTGAATAAAGAGTAGAGTTTCAATGACATGCTATAGTTCGGTAGCACCTTCTGCAGAGCTAGATGAATAGTTTTCCCTTTGTTAATTTGCCTTTCTGGCCTCTTCTTTGGGTGGAAAGTTGGATAAACTACTGAAGGAAAACAGATTGGGCACCATTGATGAGTTAGATGCTAACAGAAGGACAGGAAAAATAGTGAAAACCTCACCACAGAGGAGCTTCCTTGAAAAAAAACACAAAGAAAGGAATACAAATGTAGAGTCTCTTGATTAATAATTCCATGGTTTGTGAATAGATGGTACACTGGTCTCTGTTCAGACACTTGGTAAAAGCACACATATTATTCAGTCTTTGGATGTAATATCACTTTGCCACCTGTAATCACAGAGCTGTCATCTGTTGTAGCATACGAGGTGGAGATCCTCAACAGTACAAAGAAGAATGTTTTTGATTACTATGAGGCCAAAATCCACAAAATCCTTAAAGCAGGTAAGTATCAAAATGTTTGACTCCTTTCATTTACCTGTAGGAAAATTGGGTTGACTGAATGTTAGCCAGCATGAGCCATGCAGACGTCTTCTTCTAGCATGGAAAAGTAGGGTCAGATATATTCTACACTAAGCTTTCAAGAAGGTTTATTTATTGCAAGGCTTGTTTGGTGCAGCTGCCTCATTGTTCAGCCTAGGGGTAGATTTTTGGTTCACATTATGCAATCCCAGATCACACCAACTTCAATCATTTTGGATGAAACTAAACCAGAGGACACACTCCAGCTGCATTGAGTCCATGGCTATAAACTGGAGCTAGTCTAAGATAAGCCCTTCAAAAAACATGCATAATGTGGATATTATGTCTTCTGCATCAACTAGTTCATTTTATAAGGACATAAAGAAAAATAAGGACAGATCCTTGTTTTTTCTAGTGTAGTCATATCCATTGACCTCTGTTCTGATACAGGATGAAGATTTGAAGTGCTTATTACTCAACTAATTATTAAGCAATTGCAACCCTTGTGGAACAGGCTAGGAGCTGTCCACAGTGACTTGCCTGAGGTCAATGAAGACAGGAAAACTTCTGAAGCCTCAGTTTAATAACTGTGATAAAGAAATAGAAAGGCTTCTTTGTTGTTAGGTGCAGTGTAAAGATTTTCACAGCTCTTAGACAATGTCCTCTTGCAAGCCTGCCATCCCAGCTGCCCCCATGTGAACCAGCAGCATCAGAGAGCATTGGTAAATTTCTGGGGAAGCTGTCAGATGGCATGTTAGACCTCAGCTGCTGTGGTATCATGTGGTCACCAGTTTTGATTTTGGCAGCCAGAGATTGCCTTTAAAAAGCAACTTCAAAGGTTTTGAAATCTTCCCTCTCTGGAACAGAATAATTAACTCACTCCATCAATCTTTGCCCAGGGGACTGGCAATGTCACACAGTACTTTATGGCACACAACTTGTGATCTGTTCCCAGTGTTCAGTCTCTGTAGGAAAATAAGGTCCAAGCTTCCTGAGTCCAGAGAGAGCATCTGACATACCCTGGGCTTTCCATAAGCAGGGAAATGATGATGTACCTAGTGACCAAAATACTGACTATAGGAAATTATGGTATCCTGATGGAAAGTTTTATTAATCTCTTCAGAATACCTACAGGATTTAAAGGCTTTAAGGCTCTGGGTCCAAATGCAACTGTACTCACAACTTGCAGGCAAGGACTGGAAACATTTTGGGGTTTGGTAGCTGAGAGAAACATCCTTTGAATGTGAAGTTGGAGGGAAAAGATGTCTTCTATTCCCACATACTTGAAAATCCTTTTTGGTTTGTGCTGTCAGACGCAGCTTCTGAGCATCAGTAAGCTTTCAGCAGGCATGGGGAAGGTTGGCAGGAGGCATGAAGAAAAAGCTGGGTGTTGTACCCAAATCAGCCAGTGACTGAACTAGAGTTGTTATCTCTTGTACTCTCTGTGGCTCTTTTGAGTGAGGTTGGCCTCTGTTACCATCATCAAGTGTAGATGAGAACTGGTAGGGTAAAATCTCATTCTTTGGACCCTGACACTATTTCCTTAACAATTTTTGAAGTAAACGTTTGGGTCAGAAGACAAATGGAAACACTTATTTGTGTTGGGAAGTCAGCAAAAGAGAATTTTGCAGGTGTGTGCTTCTCAAATCGCTTTGATTAATGATGGAATTAGTGTATATGTTTTGGATAGCTAATATTTATGCTGTCCTATGAGTCCTTCAGGAGTCCTTTAGGGGAAGAGTATAGCCCGTACAAAGTAGTACAAAATCTTTTTTTCCTCTTCTTTTTTTCCCCCATTTTTAAAAATTATTTCCCATTATAGATTCTAAACTTGAAATAATTTTTTTCCTTAAATTCTGCTTGGATGCTTTGAAACATTAAATTTCTTTTTTTTTTTTTTAAATTGGAAGTTTAAAATTGAAAATTACATAATAACCACTTAAGGTAATGACTCAAATGTTTATGATCCCACTGTCTGAACTGTATTAGGCCATTTGTGAAGCATATGAACTGAGAAACACCTTGGTAATTTAAGCCCAGTGAGGCATAACATCATCATTTTCTCAAGTAGTTCTGATCCATCTCTGCATTCCATGAACAAAATGAAAATTCAGGAGACAGTGTAGCATAGGAACGGCGAAAAGGTCTTGGATTATATGAGAAAACCTACAGGACTTATTATTCTCTCTAAAAATGCAGATGTAGAAGTACCATGTATAAAACTAATGTAAGTTTTAACTAGGTGGTAGATAAGGTTCTTAAAGCTAGGTTTCACAGATCAGCATTTTATGTCAAATTCTCTGAAATCTAATTAATGTTAAAATATTCCGCTTCAGGTTTTTATTTTACTTTTAGGGTTTTGATTACTAGACTTTCCATACTTGTAATATAATACTCTATATTACAGCAGAAGCTGCACAAGTTTCTGTTAACTGATAAAAAGGCTGTGGTGTAATTTACCTGTAATTTAAACTGGTTTAATCTTGAATTTGTGTGGGAAATTTCAAATTATAGTTAGAGTAAGAAATTAGAATATTGCTGTTATTTGCTTTTTACTTCAAATGGACTTTGATAACTGTTCTAGTTAAACAGCATAGTGTCCTCATGACCCAAGATTGGTCCGATGAATAAGCATCTTTTCAGCCCTCATGTCATTGCAGTTTCTCATCTGCCTTGGATGACTACTTCTGTAGTGGGCAGTGTAATTCTGAATTAATAATCTTCTGGGCCAGAATCCAGACCAGAATATTCTAAGTTATTTTAACGTGGAGATCAGTAAGACCATGTCCTGTGTATCAGATTCAGAGGGAATAGCATAAAGGCTGCATCAGTGAGCTTCACCTCAGGTATACTGAGGGAGAGAGATTTTAATACTGTCTGCTCCATTTTTGAGCCTCAAAATGTTTGAATTTAGTTTGCTAGCTTTGAAGACAACTCTGAGCCTGAGAAATCTGAAATAGAAGATAGCATGTTTTCTATTTTCCTTGGCTTTTCCTTTGGTGCCTGAGATTTAAACAAACTCTGTAAGGTGTGAAAGGCCCTGAGGTCTATAGGAAAACAGCTCCTCAATAGCAACTGCAAAGGCCAAGACAGCCAGCTAAGGCAAAAATGGCTTACTCTTTGTCAGGTTGTAAGGGATATGAATCCTACCATAGCACAGCCATTTATTCCCATGTCAAGCCCCCAGCTCCCAAGCAAAATATTACCTTGGCTTAGCAGTGGGGCAAATGATCACAGGGGGTTTGTGTCCTGTGGGCCACAGTTCTCCTCTTTCTTATAAAAGTTAATGGGGTTTTCTCTTCTTGCCCCACAGCTGCTGATGAAAGCATCCAAGTGGGTGACCACCGACAGTTCCTAACACGCTCCATGTGCAAGTTAAACATTGTGCCTGGCAAACAGTACCTCCTCATGGGGAGAGATGGGGAAACAGTTGATTGCAACAACAAGTAAGTGCAAAATGGTCTCTGGGCAGGAGCAGCTGCTGTCATGGACCATAAACCCAGAGGATACTCAATCTACTAGAGTACCTCCAGAAAGCAAAGGTAGCACCAAATTTCTCAGGGACTGATTCTGCTGAATATACTAAAATGCAAACAGTTCCACTCCATAGGCAAAAGGGGCACTGTGGGGAAGAGCTGAGCCACCCAAATCTATTGGCTCATGGATCTGTGGTTCCCAGACTTCTGGAATCAAATCTGGCCCTGGTTCCACTGGGTTAAAAACTCACAGCTAGAAAAGGAAAATGGGAAAAGCTACACAGTCCATCTACTGCAGATGCCTTAAACAGCTCCTGTGTTTGCAGAAGAAATGTGTGGGACTGTGACTAAGAGCAGCTCCCGAGGTTGCTGTTGCCTCATGCATGCAAGTAGCATATTCTTCTCATTTCTCACTGCCACACTTCAAAGAAAAAAGGGAATTTATCTGAGTAGGAATTTAGTATGACACTATCAAATATTCAGGGAGGAAGACTTCTTAAATGTTTCATTTCCCTGCACAGAGCTGGAGAAAGGTAGTGCCTCTGAAAGCTTCTAGGGAGCAGATCTCCATCAAGCTGTGAGCACCATTTCCTAAAACCTTGAAAAGTCTCATCCCTGTCTCTTTATGACACTAAAGTGAGTGCCTAAGTCAGTGGCCTTCTTTAAAAGAAGCCTGATAGAGACTGGGGTCTCCTAGCAGAGGTTTAACTTCCAAAATCTTCTCCAGTTCAGTCATGAAATAGTGGACGTTACATGGCTTCTCATCAAAGAAAATTAGGAAACATTTTGGAATACTCTGTTGGAACTAAACTCCTCCTCAGTGTCCTTCTGGTGTGCACTTGGGCCTTCTGCGCCATTCCGGAAAACTCTAACAGAAACTTAGCCCAAGCTTCCCTGATACACTCAAAACACAAGTACAGCCAGGTCTGTCCCAGCTCGGCACTGACACTTCCCAGACTTTACTCAGAGCTCAGTTAACCTGCTGGTGAAAGTAACTTTCAGGCAAGTTCCTTGGCTAGTATAACTCTTGATCTCAGAGATGCCTCTGTGGAGGGATGCAGCAGCTCAGGGATTACTCTTTCCCATTGCTCCATGTCAGGAATAATGACTAACCTTGTTTACCTGTCCCATCTTCACTCAGGATGCAGTACTTACTTGATGCACAAGCCTGGGTGGAGAAAATTCCAGAGGACAGCGAGTGCCGCAGCACCTTGCGCCGGCAGAGCTGTGCTCACCTGCAGGACTTCCTGAGCACCACTGACAGTCTGTGCCATGTCTGAATGATGGCTCAGACCCCTACATCTCTCTCTGGGACTGCAGCTCCCTTTCTGCCAGAATTCTTCCTGCAAAGCCTGTGCATTCCAGTGGCACCTGAAACATTGCAGGGCTGCTTCCATTGCTGTTTTGCTGATTGAGGTATCCTCTTGTGAATGTGTGTGTGGGTAATACAACAAAAAATGCAGCTACTCTACTAGTTATTGTGTTTATTGTACCTGACACTGGGGAAGAGAGGGCAGGAATTTCTGTCTCCTTGAGCCAGTGCGATTGCAGAGAGTCAAAAGAAGCATTGTGCTTGCAGAGCTGATTAATTCCTGCAGTTCTGAGCAAGAAAAAAATAATTTAAAAAAAGGCCAAGACATTTTCATGGGTCAAAAAGAAAACTGGGCATTCATGGGCTTACCTGTGTTATACCGCTGCTGAAAGAGAAGAGATGTCAACACTCATGCTTCAACACATCATCTAGTTTCTGGTTGTAATTGTGAGTCCTGCTGACCCCATGGCTGGACTCCATACACTTCTGAAGCTGAAACTGGAAGTGGCACACAGGGCATGTCCTGTGCTGGACTCAGGAATCTTGCACAGGTTTGTCAGGCTGGTAGCTCACTGAGGCACAGAACTGCTTTTAATTGCTCTCTGTAGCCACGTCTTTCAAGCCTTTGTATTTTAGAGTTCAACTCAACTGCACTTTTCTTAGGATAAGAAAAAGTCTATAGAAAATGTACTAGGCAGATGACTTTCAACTACAGGTTTTGCTTCTTTAATTTGCCAGCAAAATGCCATTTGGCAGTCATGTCTGAAGCAGGGAAGAACTGGGTAGGTCACCATCCTCAGATGTTCATAGCAGCAGCTACTGACTACAAATATTTGCCACCTGGACTGCTTGTGATACACTGAAGTAAGAACAAGAAGGGCTAGTTTCAGAGCTATGATAATTACTAGGTCCATGCTGAGGTGGTTAATTTGGAGTCAAATGACCCTACTGATAGAAGGGGCAGCAGTGATGCTCATGCGGACAAGACATGTCACTGCAGCAGCACCTACCAGAACAGCTCCATCACAAGAAATTTCAGACTCACAGAAGACAGTTCATTGCTGTGTGCCCAAACTGTGAACTGAGCAGCTATTTTTGAAGGCTGCAAACTCAAATTTGGCATCAGCTGAACCTGGATATCAGCAACATCTTCCTCTCAGCTGCCAAGCATTACATGAATGGAGGGTAGGGAAGGCTCATTTTAGGAAAACCTGAATGACCGCTTCATGACATATGCAAAGGAAGATAAGAAACCTACTGAAGGTGTAAGACAGACAAATTGACAGAGGACCTCAAGGTTTGCCCAAGCTTTCACATTCAGTAAATGTGGTTGTAATGCCTGGTCATACATTCTCTTTATTTTATTACAGAGCTTATATAAACGTCAGTGATAGGACAAAATACAGCTGAGGTCAGTAAAGCAAGTACTAATTTCTATTAATATAAGATAAAGAATAGGCTGTTCCACTGACATACCAATTATACAGTAATTCTGCGCATATTTATGAAAGAGTACCTCTAAGGTTAAGAGCCAAATCCTTCCTTTCCACTCCACTGGTCTTGAGTTAAATACTGATGTCTGACCCTTTTGCTGTGTGGAGTACATCAACAGCTCAGAAGTTCTTGCCTAGCAGACAAATCACTGAATAATTGCAACACTCAAGAGTCTATAAAGTGTGGTGAAAGCATCATTAATATTTTAGATTAGGTCTAACATGAATTTTACTTATTTTCTTCCATTTTACTTGGAGGTGAGTCTAAGCTGGAACTGCTTAGTGTCTGAATTTTGCAAATGCAGTCTCAATGTGGGAGCTATGTGTGATTATTAAACTAATTTTACTCTTGTTTTTGGGACAGAGGACCCAAACGTGCTTCTGCTTTAATTCTACCAATCGGGACCCCCTTGCTTCCTGGGAAAACCTTTCAATAACTCTGGCCTAGGAGCTAGCATAGAACAGCCTCTATCCCCCTGTACTTTTCTGACCCAAACTCCCAAACATATTTATAGGGAGAGGGAAGACAATGGTGGAATTATTCTGGGCTGCCACAGTTGTTAGTGTTTGAAGGTAACGCAGCTGCAGACCTGCTGGAGACTCAGCCAGCACCATGGAGGCCTGCTGGAGAGCTCTGGAAGCATTCATTTCTCCTTCTGCTGCCACAACCTGCAAAGGAACAGAAACGGAAATGGCATGGAAATGCTGCCCATAGTGGTGAAAACACAGCTTTACAATAAGGAGAAAACAAACTAGCTTGGATTGCTGGAACCATGGGACAAGAGGAAATGGTCTTTAAGTTGCCCCAGGGGAGGTTTAGATTGGATATTAGTAAAAAAAATTAGGTTGTCAAGCACTGGAAGTGGATGCCCAGGGAAGTGGTGGAGTCACTCACCCTGGAGGTCATTTAAAGGGTAGGTAGACGTGGTGCTTCGGGACGTGGTTTAATGGTGGACTCAGCAGTGTTGGATTAATGCTTGGACTTGGTGGTCTGAGGTGTCTTTTCCAACCTAAATGATTTTATGACAAGGAAATGAGAGCTGGGGGTAGACACTGCCGTGGGTCTCACCTTAGCTCTTGTCTCTTGAGCAGCCTCTGCTTCAGCTGCCATTGCCCTCTGCAAGGCCATGGGAATCCGGATGTCTTTGATCTCCACGCGGGCCACTTTGACTCCCCGCTGCTCCGTGGCACTGCCGAGGGTAGCCTTAGGGACAAACACACAACACGCCAGGAAGAGCACAGTGCTGGCAGAGAGAAAGCCACGGGGTGTGCCCTGCTTGGACAGAAGGACAGGGCAAACCCGCACAGCAGAAAGAGGCACGCTCTAGGGGCACCAGCACCCAGCATGGTGTGTGCACAGTGGGTACCACAGCCTCATGAAACTCTTGCTGCTCAACACCAGTGTCTCCTGTGTGGCTTCTCCCCTGCCTCCTAAATTATGATCCCCATCCTTTCCTTATATGGCACTTTGTAAACTTCTCCCTTTCACAAAGCAATACTACAGCAAGTTCCTTGAACAGCTCAACACTGTGAAAGTACACTGTGGGTGAGATGAGACACAGCACAGCCCTGCAGCACTGGCATGTTCATCTCTGCTCTGGCTCCTGGATGCTCCTGCAATCCACACCACCACTGCAACCCTGGCTCTGCCCATGCCCCCTCTCCTGGCTCCAGAGGGTACAGTCTCTCTTTGGTCTGACTATGCCTTGTCTCTGACTGAAATTAGTAAATCAGGTGTTGGAATCCTTCTCTGCTCCCTCCTTGGCTGCCAAATCAATAAATAAACCAGATGGCATTTTAAAGCATACAACAACTCCATTCTGTACTCTTAGTTGTAATGGCAGGGAATACAAGTCTTTCCCCAGTCAAGGGTCTGCTCAAGGTAGAGCTTCCCTTGAGCAGCAAACCTCTTTCTCCATGTTTGCAGCTGCCTCTGTACAAGGACTAAACTGATTTAAGTCACTGGATAATTTCAGGATTTTAATTGCTTTTTGATAGAGATAACTCTGCTACAAGAACCTAGGGAAACACCTACAGAATAACTCTTTCTGACTCTAAGCAATGAGATGTACAATTGAAAAAAAAACCATAGAGGGAGATTTTTTTATCATTGCTGAAGAACAAAAGAGAGGTTATTTCTAATTTGCTACTCCCCAGAAGACACCTCTGTGTTTGTCAGTGAATTTTGAGAGCCAGATTTACCTGGATACTGTGTGCAGTCTCTTCACGAGCTGCCAGCAGCTGAGCCAAGCTCTGTGTACCCAAAACATTTCTCAGGGTTGTCTGGGCCAGAAGCAAGGTTGCAGAGTGGACATCAGTGACGCTGGCAACAGCACTGACAGCGCTGTGGATCCTGTAGTGCACCACCCCATCCACCTGGGCAGTAACAGCATCTCTTGTGAGAATCTGCATTTGAGAAATGCACACAGTCACAGAAAGATCCAACAACACATCGTCTGCCTAAAAAGGGGAATATTTTTTTTTTAACCCCTTAGTGAGTAAAAAGCGTTGATAATTCAAAGAAACTAAGAATTTATTTTGATTTCTTTGTCATTCTCTCAAGAAATTACTTCAAGAGAGCTGTCTAGTACCAACAAATTTTAAACTGGGGAAAATGCTTTACATACCCTCTAAATAACTGCTTCAATAGTAAGTGAATCTCATAATTTGAATTAATTTCTTTTGCAATAATAAATTATGACTATCCTCTTCCTTTCTTGTAGAAAGGTCCATTAATGATTGTACACATTTCATGCAGTTTGGAAGATCTGTGCTACTTCCCCTAAACAATGTATTTGTAAGAAACACCAGCAAATTGCATCCTGCTTGGATGTATCTTGCTTCCTCCATCTATTCCTGATTGGACCTGAGTTTTGTGGTTGGTTACCTGCTAATTCCTGTTAATTTAATGGGATTTGTTACCCATGGGTAATTTGCCTTTTCGGACACACCAAGAAGGCTCTTTTGAATGGTGAGCTCCATGTCAGATCCAATTTTATTAGGACATTAATTTACAATTGGGAACTTTGTAGCCACTCCTCTCTTGTCCTCTATCTCTCATTCATAATTGTAATCCCCTTGCCTTATTTTTGACATCACAGTTCTGAGCACCAGCTTGAGCTGCAATGATGCATCTGCAGATTTTCATTAGGAGAATCATAGAATGGTTTGGGTTGGAAGGGACCTTAAAGATCACTCAGTTCCAACTCCCCTCCCATGGGCAGGGACACCTTCCCTTAGACCAGATTGCTCAGAACCCCATCCAACCTGACCTTGAACACTTCCAGGGATGGGGCATCCAGAACTTCTTTGGGCAAGAAGTTGTTTTGCAAGCAGATTGAAAACCAGAAGATACAGCAAATAATCTAAATTATATATGGCAGCTCAGCGTAGCAAAATTAGAAAACGTGCATTGTTTTTGATTGTGCCATGAATCTGCTGCATCTTTTGTTCCTGTCTTAGATGGCTGCTAGAGAAGGTACCTCTTGTGGAGGAATCTTACAGGTAACCATCCTAAGATCAACCTTGATAAATGTATCTGTACATGGAGGTACGAGGATCATTCCTGAGAAATAAAAATAATTAGATGAAACACCTCTGAAACAGAAGTCCAGATCCAGGTATCCTAGAAAAAATAAACAGATGGAAATACCCACAGGATGGGGAATGGTACCCTACCTTACCACTGAAGCTGTCCTTTCTGCTTACAAGATGTGATAACAGTGAGGTTCTGCATTTTCAAATAACAGAGGGAAGTGCAGATATCTGCAAATAATGTGAACTCGTTAGAGCTTAATGACCTAGGACTCTAGTCTGGGAATGGGCAGCTTGAAGCTCTCGTCTGAAGTCTGCCATGAGACTTTTGGCAAAAATTCCTTCCATGCCTTTAATTTTCCCTTTTTAAATCACAAGCCATATATGGTTCAGTTATGTGTCCTCAGGAAAGACATCACCCAGGTCCAGATTCTTGCACCACATGAGGACATTGTCCCAAGATGTGACAAATCCTGTGGAGGAGTCTCCACTCTCCGTCACTGGAGAGGGAGACTGGACACAACAACTTCTATTCTTGTAATCTCAGCACCTTGCTTTGGTGTCCAGAGCAACACAGAAGAGCCCTGTACCAGGCCTAGCTGCTCTTTGGATCACATGACTATTATTCAAGAGGAAGGACAGTACCAGAAAATGACTTTTTCCTGTTATTTCCTGTTATTTCAACTTCCAGTTTGCCCATTTCATTGCCCAGAGGTGATGACTGCACCAATGCAAACACCTCATGTAGCTGGGTTTGGTTTGTGATTTGTAACCTGGTTCTAGGAGACTGCAACAAACTCACGTAGCTGCTGAGTGTCCCTGCCCTGACACATTTACCATTTCCAGAGCAGAGGACAGCTAAGGAGCTGGCAGCAACAAGCAGTGTTGGAAGCGAGGTACAGGGAAAGAAGCCACAGTCACTCAAAAAAGACTGTGGCAGACCTGAACACTGCATTTAAATCTGCCTGCAGTCCCCTGACAGTGTCTGCAGCATGAACTCATCCTTCTGTTGTCCAAATGACTCAGCAGCAAAGTCATATCTGATATCAAGGAACTCAAGCTTCCGTGCTGTGACAGGAGGGTGGCTTTATCTTCTCTTCAAAGAAGTAAACAGTCTGCAGCTAAAGGAACTGAAGTACAGGAGATCTTCTCATTCCCCTCTATGCTGTGAAGAATTTCATGGAAGCTCTGCAATCCTCTGTGTGGCTAGACTGCACTGTAGTAACATAAACAAACCCAGAAGACTTTAACAGAATAAAACTGCATGTATTCACCTGGTCCCTTTGCTTTCTTAGACAGTATATGTCCCAGACGAAATACAACAGCACGTTCATATTCTCTGACAACCTAGGAAAATATTTTAAATTTAGAATTTTACAACTAATTCTATTCTCGCTCCCTGGTCCTTTAATCTTTGGCACCCATATTAAATGTGAAGAAAGTACAAATAATACAAGAAGCAACAAAGCTGCAAATCACTTTTTTTACACCTTCTACTTAACTCGTGATTTGCTGGAAAAACTCAGCCCCCAGTCCTGCAAACAGGTTACAAAACAGATCACATATGAAAGAATTAGCACTGATCTAAAGTGGATGCCCCAGAACTCTCTCAACATCTGCACCTCACTCAGAGGATCTGTAGGCAGAGGGGGTCTCACCTCAGGTAATCTAAACTAGTTCACTTAGTGCATCATGACACCTGAAGTCTTGTGTTCAACTGATGTTTAACTGGAAGTTTAACTGATGATGGAAGTTGAGACTGGAAGAAATGAAATGAGGAGGTTGGGGCAATACAGAAAATTTGTGGAAGAATGTGGATCTTGTTTCCAGAACACATCTGTGCTACATGCCCTTATGATTCCCAAAACATGAATGTGAGGTGCCTTGTCTTAACTAAACCAGTAAAAAAGTACCAGCAGTGATAATAGAGTATTCTTTATGTGTCTCAGGTCCTGCTAGCTCACCTTAATACATGCCCAGATGGAAACAGGAAAGGTAATAAGCACCAAGAGGAATGAAAGGGAAACCAGGATCCAGCCACAGACACCAATTCCTTCCTGCCTGTCAGCTATAAAAAATATAAGGAAGAAGAGCAGTGAATGCAAACTTTGAGGAGTTATCCCAGGGATGTAGCCCAGTGTAATCATAGGGGACTGCAAAGTCCACGGAGACTCAATCCCTCTTCCTCCCATCACTCAAAGAAAGCCATAAAAGACCTAACCAAACATACAACCTTACAGCCCTTCTGATCAGAAGGTTTAAAAGGGTTCAGAAAATACATTTTGCAACAGGAAAAAAGGAAAATTAAAGACATTACCAAAGCTGGGGGCTGTGAGGGAGAAATAAATCACTGGGTAGAGTATCCATGAGTATGAATCTGTCAGTGTACTACGGCTGGGGCAAAGGGTTTAGTTTGTGTGAAACAGGTAACAAGGTAAATGAGGGGAGCTCCTGCTTTCTTTAGGTGATCATGTTGAGGAGTCTTAGTGGACCAGTCCATCCACTGGACCGTAAACTTCAAAATTAGCGTTTGTCAAAATGCATGTCCATGCATTTTCAGAAGTTGTCTCGGAGTGTTCAGCTCATCCCAAAATTCCATTCTAATTAGATAGAAAAAATATAAAACTAATTTCATTTGTTTAGTGCCTGAAGGGAAGACAGTAGTAAGGTAAGTTGCTTCAAAGGTGTAGGGCAACACTGGGAATTTCTGACATCAAATAAAATTCACAGGCAGACAGAAGCTGATAAATAGGAAACAATTCAATTTACACTGTGTGAGGAAAAAAAGAGCTGTCACCACTGTGAAACAGCATGAGGCTCCCTGATCTGTGAGGCACAAGCTGACAGACCAGCAGAGCAGGACTGACAGGTTTGTCAGAACATTGCCAGCAGCCCTGGGGAAGGAGGCATAGAGCACAGCCCTCCTGAAGCCCCTGCCCCTCCTGGGTCCCTGTGCCTGGCTGGGCTGTGCCTGCACACCTGGGTGTTACATCCAGCCCTTTGCTGCTCACAGCTTTGCCCATCCTACTTCTGAGGCCCCCCAACGACAGATTTAATTACGTATAAACACATTTGCATCCAAGAGGGCCCAGTTTCAGGCCTCCCTGAAAGTGCACAAAATTGATGCACTGGGAGCTCAGGTTTCCTCCTCACCCTTCCCAAAACCCAGCAGTTTTAAATCCCTGGTTGTTTCATGAGGTATCATCAGGCACATTGCAATCAGAAGCAAAATTTATTCGAAGAGCTTCCCTGAGCAAATTACTGTGCAAACCTTAAGGCCATGTGGACAAAACCAGGATTTTTAGGATTTAGTGTGAAAATCTTTAACCCTTTCACTGCTGCCTGTTCTCCATACAGTGTCCTTCACATTACATTAGCTGTGTGTCAGGCTACAACAGGTACATAAAGAACCAGCAGTCAAGTGTCTTTTAATCAGTAGAAAAAGAGGAAACTCGTGGGATAGGCATAATTCATAATTCTTAATCTGAAACCTGGGGAAATTAATCATGAAGGGATATTTTGTTTAGCAGAACTCAACATTTTTACTCTCTCTCTTCATTTCACATAAATGACTATGTCTGAAGATTTTTTTCTCCAGTGACAAATTTGATTATGAAAAACCTCCTCAAAAGCAATTTTGGGTTGTAGCATCATCTACCATCATCCACCTGAGCCCTCTGTGAAGATACTTAGTGGGAATGACACAATCCACAGACAGGGGGAATAGCTAGGAAAAAATGCCAGTACTCAGCAGACAGATACTCAAGCAGCTGAGGAGAGTTAGGGGTCAAGGGCATCACCCCTCATCACCACGGGCAGAAAGCATGCATCCAAAACTTGACAAAGTACAACTGAGTCCTTCTCCACAAGAACTGTCCTAGAGAACCTGATGCCAGCTAATAATGTAGGTTCCAATTAGAAAAGGAGAACATGAAAATATGCCTTTGAATGAAACTCCTGGCTCCCCAAAACCACCAGAGATCTTCTCTGATTAGCCCAAAGTTTCAAATCATTTAACCACACAACAAATGAAAGACTCTAGAAAAAAACTATAGTGAAAAACCAGTCACAACCCAATCTATCATTGACCTGGGTCTGCCACCCCTTTGTATGGATTATAATAGTCATAGCCACCAAAAAAACCTCACTTGGGTTTTTAGTCCAGAACAAACCAGCAGCTGCAATGCACCACAAAATGTGAGAGCTCATCACTCAGCAGTTGTGGAAAAGCTCCAAGATGCTGGAATAAGATTCACTTCATTTTCTCTTGGTACACTCATTAGGATACTTCATGAACACATTTGAGAAACAAACTCATGATGTGGGTTTCACAATTGGAAAGTAAATGAAAAACTCAATGTGGGCAAAAATCTCCCAAGTCTCCTACAGCAACAAAAAGATGGAGTAGACTCAGCCTCTTTAACCACCATGTACCTTCCTGCTTTCTACTAAGGGCTGAAAAATTCTTCTGTCTTCCCTAACTAGATCCTATTTTCCTCTTTCCAGCCCATCCCTCCATACAGAAGTATATCAGTAGCTGAATCAGTCTTTTTCATCCATGGGGTCATGTTGGCAGAGGGTAGATGCTGATGCATGCTGGCAGGGCAGCATAAGGAAATTTGCTCTGTCATTCACAGTGGCAGATTCTGAGTTTTCATCTCCAGTCTGTCAGACATCAAATGTAGACCAAATGTACTTTTTTTTGTTTGGTTAGTCCTGCTCCTTTTTAATATTATTGAGAAAAAACCCACTCACACACAAAAAACAAGGCTTACCAATTAGATGTTCCGTGTTCATTTTCTTGGTTCTCTCTCTCTGGGAATCCATCCCGTTAGAGGGAAGCTCTGATCCCCTCACAGATGAGACAGCAGTGTACCTTGAAACCGCAGTACTTGTCCAAAATGTTGAAGAGGGAGGCAGGGTGAAAGAAGGAGAAATCCCCTGTACAAGAGTCTTCCGGGAATTAGTTACTCTGGTGAGGAGAGGATGTTTACAAACACAAAGTCTTGTGTCTCTGCTGTAACTTGATGGTATTCTGTGGCTGTCCTCTGTCTGGAGTGCACTTGGCCCAGCTGGTCTTAGACCCCATAAAATACAAGCCAGAAATAATTTCTATGAATCCATCACCAGAGATAAAAAAAAACAAACCACAAACGACAGGAGAAGGCAGAGTGAAAACAAGTCCTGTGAGGAGCAGCTGAGGTTTGGCCTGAAGAAAACGAGGCTCAGGGGAGACCTTAACACTCTACACCTGACTGAAAGGAAGTTGTAGTGAAGTGAGGATTGGTCTCTTCTATCAAGAAACAAGCAATAGTATACAAATAAATGGCCTCAAGTTATGCTAGGGGAGGCTTAGATTAGATATTAGGAAAAACTTACTTCACAAAAAGAGTTGTCAAACACTGGAACAGGCTACCCAGAGAAGTGGTAGAGTCCCCCTCCCCGGTGGTATTTAAAGAACATGTAGATGTGGCTCTTAAGGGTGTGGTTTAGTGGTGGACTTAGCAGTGGTGGGTTAATGGCTGGACTCGATCTTAAGAGGTCTTTTCCAACCATGTTGCTATAAATCCAGAAGGTAGAGATTGAGTACTGCTCATCTGCTGTTTTGGGGCTCAGCTACTGTTCAGATCTCAAACATCGGCATAAAAAATAAACCTCCAAGTGAGAACTCCAAGATGTGTAGAATAGCTCACCACACCCTCCTTCATACTGTCCATGAATACAGGCTGAGGCCTGTTCAGCTGGATAACCTCAAAACCACAGCAGAACATTTCAGCTCCCAACTCTTAAAATTGTCCCCCAAATAAGAATATTTTTCACAAAATATTTTGACAATCAAACTAAGCACAGCATTTCAGACTAAGTCATTTCTGAAGGCTGTAGCAGCAGAGGGCAACCCTCTCAAAGGACAAGGCTGTTGCTTGTTTGAGTAAAAAATAAGAGGTGTTTTTTCACATGTAATTTATGAGTTTGACATATGGCTGCATTAATTACAGGGCTGTTTTTAGTGGGCATTTGTTATCTAGAGTATGTGAAGATCCGGCTTCATTTCACCCAAGTCTTCCTCCCTGCCAGTAATCACACTGGGCCCAGATGGGTCATTCAAAGCTGATTGTTCCCCAGAGAATCCTTTTTCAGTCTCACAGAGAGGAAACTACACCCCTGAACTGTCATTTTAAATCCCACTGAAAGCCATAAGCATAGCTTGAAAAATCAGGATTGGCATGCTTATTGCAATATGCTCCCTAACGTGTGACAATATTAATTTTAAGCTATTTGTAGGATTTTCCTTATTATTTGACTTCTGTACACTGAGCTGTATGATCACACCTCTTCAGGACAGATGCTTACTAGCAGGGTAGCAAGCGTGAACAGTGACAAGAGAAATGTGGTTTCATTATTTCAGAAGTAAAAACATAATATGCAAAACTATCCCAACTAATTTTTTTTTTTGTCATTTTAGAGCAAAAAAACGTTATTGAAAATAGCTTAATTCTGAGCCATTTGAATGCCACAATTGACACAGCTGTTTATACCATCAGATAAATGAGCAACTCATACTAAAAGTTAACAGACATAATGGCTCCCTGTTTATTGACAACTCCCTGAGGTGGCTGTAAATATAGGTGAGTAAAGCAGATGGTGTTTTTCATTTGTGTTCAGGAATATCACATTAGTTTTTTCATTTTAACTTCAGCTGCACTTTTATTCCCTTTTCAAAATTTTGAAATCAAAGTCAGGGCATTCTTAACACTTTCTCCTTGGGGCTCTACTGGGGCATGTGGATAACTCATGTCCCAGAGTACCACAGAACACTCAGAGAATAAAACATGTGAGAGCTCTGGGGCAAAGCAGTTTACAAGCTGCAAGTTCACTGGTGCTGAACACTGGTGCACTCCTGTGACACAAGGCACAGCCAAAAAGACTGAGTTCAAAGCTGCTTCAGCAGAACTTACTGACTTAGAAGCAACATCAGATGACTGTGGTTAGGGCTGCTCGCAGTTCAGCTATTTCTGCAGAGTTTTATATTTCTGATTTAGCTAAAGCCTTCAACTTCTATTCCAAAAACAGCGTGAGGGCTCAGGTCAGGCACGAGCGGGTGCTTACCTGTAAGCACACCATTCTCCAAAACTTCTCTGTATCAGCTGCTACATTTACAAATGGCAGCAGTCCTTCACAGCGTCTCTACAACTCCCACTTACCTCATCATCCAGTTGTAGAGACTTAATCCACAGCCATTTTTAAACAGTGCTCATCCCAAAGGTATAAAAAAGAATTGTCAGGCAGTTCCCATATGAGACTTGCAAACAAAGCTGTAGGTTTAAGTTTGTCTTTTTCTGACCCTTTTAGGCCCATACTACTTTCCTTCCCACTCACTGATCTTTGGCCAGTCCCTACAGATTTCTCAGCTTAGTCCCTTCCTGGCCCTGAGTTCTGCCTACTTGCTTCAGGCTCGGTATTCCTTTTGCCCAGGTCAAAATTAAGAAGACAGGACAGGACAGAGAGCAGATTAACAGTACTGTCCTGCTGCTTGTAGGAACATTCCCATAGTGCTGCTCCTCCTCATGAAAATGGCATCAGCTTTCAAAAGCTGAAGATCTGGAGATGACAGAAAGCCCCCCTTTGGCCACTAGAGCACGAGTAACTATGAGAGAGTCAAAGGTATTGCTCCTCTCTAAATTCGGAAAGGAAGGCAATTTGCAAGAAAGTCAGAACATTCACACCATGACAAGCTTCTTTTCAGGCCCAGACAAACTTGCAACACGTTTTTGCAAACCAGAGGGAAAGGAGAGAAAATTACTCTGTTTCTCTCCTATTCACTGCAGCTGCAATTGAAGCACTTGAAAGGAACATTGAAACTAGTGTTTGCAAACACGATCCCAATACGTTCTTAGTTGTTGCAAAAGAGATTTTATTTCAAGGAACATTTCACTACACCTTATCTTTGCAGTCTGCCAATACACATGAAGTAGAGAAGTAATAGGCAACTTGAACAGTGAAAAAATCACAGTTAGTCCAGAATTAAAGTCATTCAGGAAGAGCCCTTTCCCGGAACAGGCTCAGTTTAAGGTGGTTTGCCTCAGGAGCAGACGTTTCCTTGGCTGTCTAAAAATGGTGCTCAAGTAAGCATGAAAGAGCTCAGAACAAATCACTCCCTTCAGAAATTCCAAGGCTGGGTCACAGCAGTTTGCTGCAATGCAGAACACAGACTTTATTCCTGAAGAGGAAAAACATTAATAAAAAACAATTTTACATCAGGAGAAATATTTTAAAAACTGTACCTTAATCCTAACCACTGGAGAGTTCCATTTACAAAATCCTGCTCGATATGACTCAATAAAAACCAGAAAACCCATTCCAGACATTAAGAACTTTACAACTGAACAATTCTTAACCTATTCACTTGTCTAACACTAATGGGAGCATCAAATACTCTTCTCTGGAAAAGTGGCTGGACACCACCCACTGACTACACTGCTTCAGGAGAAGAGCATTTAATATAGTGGATTTCACTACTTCTCACCTGTTTTCATTTGGAGAAACAAGGTTTGAGTCTTTGGCATCTCTGAGTTGTCCAATGCTCAGACAGGAACCCCCACACCCCATGGCCATTCAACAGATATTTTTAAAAACAGAGGCACCAAGTGCTTATTACTTTCTGACAAAACAATACTACTTGTTTTTGACTACAGGGTGACGTGAATTAGTTCAAACTTTGATTGCTTGATGGGGAAACTAGGATTAAAATAGGATGTCAAACTCCTATTAGGAGTTAACCTTATGCCTCAGTAAGGTTACAAACCACTTAGTGACTTGGAACTATTTTACATTCACATCTAGAGGAGAAAAGCAAATTTGCTCTTGATAAGATACCTATACCTTTATTTTCTCCAATTGATCTACAAATCTACAAAGAACAAGTCATGGAAAGAATGAGAAGCAGAGTAAAATGAAAGATGGTAGAGATCTCTTCCACAGATTTCTTAAGTCAAGATATAAAGCATCAATTTTAAGAGCAGTTCAGAGTGGAGAATCATCAGAATTTAACAGGATTATTAAAATGTTAAAGAATTTAAATTTTTCTTTTAAAAAATTAATAGGATATTTCTAATGTCACTCTTTAGGAAGTCAATTTTATAATTCTGGACAAAATTCTGCATCATAAAGAAATAGCATAAGCAAGATCAAGCAGTAGAAGTAGCTTAGTAAAAACAAGTTTATTCATTTGTATTTTAGGTAAATATGCAAATAGTCAGCAAAGCCTTTTTGCCATGACTGTAAACTTTTTATTTTAAAAAATTATGTTAAAAACCAATACAGTAATTTCCATTAACGTTCTAAAAAAGTTTGTTCACATCTTGAAAGAAAATACATTAGCAACATCTCCCAGCAGAATCAATCTTTAAAAAACTAAAACTCTAGGTGCAGAACATTTCTACAGTGTAGTATCCTCTACATTTTAATTTAATCACATGATTGAATATCATTCACCTCTATTGTCTCTAGACCATGATCAAGAGCCTATCTTAAATAGACGATATTCAATGATGTGTTACACATTGCCACAGGTACTAACATTATTAGAAGAGTGCACAACTCAGTTTCACTAACAAAGCAAGACCTTTCTATATGCTGCATTGTAACAGTTAATTTAGCTATATGCCTTTAAAATCATGTACATTTTCCAAGGAAAAATACTAAAAAAATCCATGGTCCAAATTCTGCTCCCACTTATATTCACAGGATAATATAAGCACCATCAAGTTGTAGTTTACAGTTGAAAAGCATTTAGAGAACGAGTTTGTTTGTGAGTATAAGGGAGAGAAGAACTTGCCCCATGTCTGTAAACATTCACATAAGTCTGCAGTCAAAAGTGCCTGATAGGCAGCCTATCCGCAGTACAATTATTTCATTCAGAGGGGTGCTGGGGGCAAGGAGAATATTATGGAACATTATTTTAGAGGCAAGTTTAAATGTTTTTATGTACTTTGGAAAGACATATTCTCAGCTAGCTAAACTATACTCCAGTAAAACATAATTCACTTCTACCCAAATACAGTACAGCATCATTTCCTAGCTTTCTTGTTCAGACAAAGGAGTACTCAATTCAGCAGCAAGCCCATGACAATATTTCAAAGCATAAGAAAACCCCCACGCACCTCTGACCTACCCTCCCCTTAACATACTGCTGATGCTAACAGGAGATCCTCATACATAGGAAGAAAACATCTGAAAAACCACAAACTGACCTTGGTTTGTGCACACACAAGAAGTGTGCTTCTAGACAAAAGGTCGTCTACAGCTTTAATTGTCTAGTTTCAGTCTAGATCTCAGTCTATATTAACCACATACACCATACAAAACATAACAGAAGGATAGGTGCTTATACACACTATTAAGTATACTTGGTCTCCCTATTCAGTTTGACAGTCAATTGCCCTATTTACACAAACATCTGTTTGAATGTTCCTGATCCTGTAAGACACCAAACATTAAACTCTTAAAATTAAAGGAGAGTCAGGGATGCTTAGCAATTCACAGGATCAGACCCTGAATCAAATAGAATGCAATCACAAATTAAGTTTGACATCTGAGACAGCCTCCTGGAAACATTTTACCCTCGTGTTTTCCCTTTCTTTCCCCAACTCAGACCATGCTCCCACTATCACAGAGACAGCCTTCAAAGTGAATAGGATCAGGCTCTGTCAAGCAAACACTGCAGTCTTTAGAAACGCCTGGTATTTACTGCCATCCACTCTGGGGCAGACTTGTCTGCAATGAAAATGGTGTTCCTGGTGTTGATGGATAGTTAGCAAAACCTTCAGGCTGAGCTGTATAGTTCTCCAGAGCAGAAGCAGAATGCGCCTTTAAGGAAGATAAGAAGTTAGGAAACAGCACTGATAAAAACAAGGAAACAAAAATGTAAATTAAGCAAAATTTCAGCCACAATACCAGTCCTACTAAAGCCAAAACAAATGGATTATAATCTGAAGTGTGCAAAGAACAGGGATGCGCGATGCATCTATACACAGATGTTATAGTGCAACTATTGCTCTGAAACACCAGAGAACGAAAAAAGCAGTTGGATTAAGGGGGAAAACAAAGAAGTGTTAATGGCATTTACTTTCCAGTGGAGTAAGCACCAGCTGATTTGGAAGGCATAGCTTAATCAGGAGCTGTAATATTTTAGTGACTTTGAACTTTTCTTCTCCTCATTGCTCAAGCAAGTAAGTGTTAATTTTAGTGACTGGATCTTAAAAATAAGAAAAATTGTATTCTCTCAATGCAATCTGCATACATTTCTACAGAACAAATAGATTCCTGAGCTGCAAAAGCAGCGTGGCCTAGATGAAGTAACTTGCTTTTTCCAATCCCCTGATATTCAAAAGACATCTGACAATATGCTGCACTCTGAACAGTATTTAGACACGTGCTCCATTTCAACAACTGATGTGTCACAGAAGAGAGAAAACATAAGTCAAGACACTCAGATCTCTCTTTCAGTATTTTGTAGAGAAGGACAAATTTCTTAGAAGAATCCTTAATCTGTACAGAGGCTGTTTTTAACAAAGGACAAACTAAACATATAAACACAAAGTCTGATGATAGTTTCAGTTAACTTATGTAGGTTGATGAGTGAAACAAGCTGTTTCACGTACAAGAGATGATGAAACTACACATCACCCAAAGCCACTTCAAGCCTATATTACAATTCTATTTGTGGGAGCTATCAAGAGAAAGGCAAAACCACAACAGACACAAATTTAAGACAATCTGATTACATGTACAGAGGTACATAACTCACAACAAAAGGTCCACAGAAATCTGTAAGTTATTCAAATGTCAGACTGGAACTGAGCACAAATTTTGCAATGGTATGGTCAGCTCATTAGATTTAACACAAACCCAGCAAAAAATTTCATTTGCATTACCTTTTCTTTTACTTTTCCCCATTTAACAAAGAGTTTTAGATAAGGTTTTAATCTCATTTATGAAGCATTGTACACTGGTCTTGAGTAAGAAGTTAATACAAATTGGTTTTTATCATCATCCTTATAATCAGTTCTCACACAGGTTACAGGTTTTAGTCATTTACTGACTTAAACTAATCCCAAGGAGTTAACAGGCAAGTACATGCTCAAGAGATCACTGGAAGCAGAACAGTGTTAACAAACAGGCAAGTTACCTGTAGTAGTGCTGACTGTGCAGCTGCACTGTGCTGCAATTCCTGTAAGGAAGATTGCGCGGCACTTTGGGGAAAGCCAGGGATACCAGGGAGAGATAAAAGACCAGGAAAAACTGCATTTCCTGGTGTTTGTAGTCCAGAAGTCAACCTGAAAAAATGTCAAAATGAGGCTATTATTAGGAACATCTGCACCATGTTTTATTCTATTTCCCTCTCTACAAGCTTATGTCTATATAAATTACAAAAGCACTTCTTTTTCTAAATCTCATAAAGGCCAGAATTTCTAAACCAAAGTCCAGTCTTTACCCACCTAAAAAATTATTCATACATACACAAGATTGTCTGGAACACGCCTAGGAGGACTCAGAATTTCTGTTTTATACCTAAACTGCGCCTACAGTTTGCACACAAAATACAGACAAGAATTTATGCTGAGTACCTCCTTAAAACATCTAAGATATTGTCTGCTATTACCTGTATGTGTTAATGGATGCCCACGTGGAATCCATTCTTGCAAAAGCCTAGGAGGTGCCAAGTATCCTCATCTGGGAAATAAAATCACTGAGCACCTCACTGGATTAGACTGTTACAACAGGGACTATTGAGGCCAACCTACTTAGTCACTACCCTATCGGCTTCTAAAGACAAGTGGAAATCTAGTAGTGAACTAACTTTAAAAATTATCTGCAATTAGTAACTACGAGTGAAAACCTTGTCTACACATTTAAAGTAAAATCAGTGTTTTGCTCAAGAGAAAAAGAAACAGTTCTGACCTCCTTCAGAAACAGTAACATACCCGGCCTGTGCAACAAGTGCAGAGTTGAAGTTTGAGCTAAAGGCCGAGGCAAACCCTGGCAGGACCGGAGCCGGAGATGGGGCTGTGACAGCTGCCGGCAACGGTGCAACTGCTGCTACTGCAGAAGATGCCTGGAGGCCAGGGAAAGAAGGGAGAGCAGGAGTGACAGAGGGCGTGTTAGAGACAGGAAAACCAGGGAAGGATGGGTTTGATGATCCCAGAGGTCCCTGGGCAACAGAAAAAAGGGAAGGGACAGCACTGGACAAGTTAAGCGAGAAGGGTGGAGCGGAGACTGTTGCGGAGGCGGCGAGTCCTGAGAGTACGGCGGCGGTGGAACTCACATGGGGAGTGGACACGGCTGAAGCGGTTGTAGCCGGAGTGGCCAACAGAGACCCTGGGAGAGTGACGGGCGGGGTCAGTGCTGGGTTACCAGTAAAAGCAAAGTTACTGGTTAGAGACGTGAAAGGAGGGAGTCCATTGAACACAGGGGCAATGGGAGCAGAGGAGCCATGTGGGGTGAGGGAAATGGAAGCCAGAGAACTGGAGTTGTTCAGAGGAGCACTCAAAGAGGAGAGCCCTGACAGCGCTGGATTCAGGGAACTGGGTAAGCTGATTGGCACTGAAGCTGCTGAGGTGTAAGGACGCCCGAGCCCTGACAGTCCTAGAGTGCCATGAGAAGGGCTGGCTGAATGAGAAGGACCTTTGAAGGCCGACAGGGTAGGACTCATGGGTTCTGTTTTGACCAGAACTGGGATACTTGAGGCAGCTGGGGCTGATGAGAGCTGCTGGTCAGGATTAGTAGGACTTGTGCCATGCAAGAGGGAGCCTGATGAGCCACAGTTGACTGGCATAATTGATGGCGAAGTGGTTAAAGGTGACTGTGCAGGCAATGTTGGAGGAGTGGAACTAGAATTGGCTACAGATGGGGATGGAAGACCTGGAAAAATAGCCAGCCCAGGTGTGGAGGAACGCTGTGGGTTGGGGGTGGCTGATGGAGTGTAACATTTGTTGACAGAGGAAGTGGGAGGATCAGAGCTTTGATTAGCAAGAGCAGATAAAGAAGCAAGCTCACTTGTCACAGCAGAAGGTAAAGCAGATGAATTGATTAATGAAGTGTCATTTGATGCCAGAAATCCCTTTAAGACAGACAAAATTGGGTTAGGCAAGCTTAGTGAGCCAGGAATGGTAGTGGCAGGAGAATTAGCAATTGTAGATGGAACAGGACTAGAAATCCCTTGGGCGCTGGGCGGCAAGGACAAAGGGAGGCCAGCAAAAACTGATGACAATGGAGCAGGGTTATTAGCAGAAGCAACTGAAGAGGTTGCAGAGAACGGGAGGCCAGCAAATGGTGTAGCAGCAGATGCGAAAGCTTCAGTAGGTGCAGGTGTGGCACATGGAGTGGAAGAACCTTGTGGAGCGGGCATAGCAGCGGGGATAGAAGCCAGCCCAGAAAAAACGGCAGGGACAGGGGTAGAGGTTGCACTGTGAACAGATGTGACAGGAACACCAGGCAATGAAAGGGATTTGATGACAGTAGGGGTTGGGGTAGATGGCTGAGATGTATGGATGGAAGAGGAGACCTGTCCTGGGAAAACAGGAAGGACAGGGGTAGACATGTTCATCCCAGAAATGAGTGGAGTTGCAGGTGCTAATGGATGGCTTATTGCCTTGACAGGTGATGGGGTAGGGACTGGAGTAGCAGCAGGTGTTGAAGGATTAGAACCATGAGGAGTAAAGAGCTGATTCGTTTGTGCAGAGAAAGCTGCAAAGAAACAAAACCAGTAAGAATACTTGAAACTGTCAGAAATGTTTGAAATCAACACAAAAACATTTTATACAGCATTTCAAAATATGATATACAGGCAATAGCTAACACACAATGTTTACATATAAACAATGAACAGCAGGGCCTATGAAAACAAACCAAAAAGGTACACACAAACACATCACACGAATTGTACACCATGTGGGCTAACACTCCTTTATAAAACGCTCTGTGACATCTGCTACCTCTTCATGATCTCATGCAAAACAGTTAGAAACTCAAATATACTCTGTAACAACATCTAAGTGATACAGTTGAACACCCTCCCTCTGGTCCCTAACATTTGGCAGTACCCAAACCAGATCTAATATTCCATCAGCATCAGATCACCTGGGCTCCTCTGCATCCATTCTCACTGAAGGTCAGAATTTCCTTCAGAACCAGTTAATTCAATGTATCATGATTTCAGAGAAGTTTAGTCAACAACTGAAGAAAGCTGATTTCAGGTGCTGGTAGTTTTCTTTCCTTCAAAATCAGGTCATTCTCTTCACTGTGCTTCCTTCAGATTTTGATTCTAAGAAGGTACACTTTTAAATTCATGTATCACACTACAGTATTAAACTAACATTGGCACTTGACTTTATCAACAAGTATTTCTAGGAGTCTTTAGTCAGGTGTTCGTAATAAAGGCAAGCACCTGCCACTAAAAGTATCAGCTTGTGTCAATCCTACAAAGTAAGAGACATCAGTCAAGCTGCAGGAAGACAGGCAGGCACATTGCGAATGGGGAGGTGGAAATTAATGGAAAGGAGCTGCGTTTACAAACACTGGCATGTCAAGAGTCTCGATATGCCTGCCTCTAGTTTCCTGTGGAACATGAACATGTTAATAAATCATTCCTCTCAAACAACCCTTGCGCTTTATTTTACTTTTGGAATAACCTGTTCAACTGTAAGCAAGACACTGATCTAACCAGTCAAACTCATCACCCATAACTCTCTAACAGCCTAAATGTCTCTCTCGCCTGAATTCTACATATAATTCTACACACAAATCAAAAAAATTAATCTTTAAAATCTTGGACCTAAGTCGATATGACAAACTCCCATTTTGTGTATGTTGAAACTCTAAAACTAGCAAGTCTGCAAACAAACAATTTCCTTTGATATACTCTTTTCAAAAAAACCCCAGACTGCCCAGCTCTGGATTCTGTTCTTTTCTCCTTGTGTTTTCAAGCTGAAGACTCTCCTAAAGATCACAGTTATTTAATCCTGACAGCCAAGACAACCACCAATGAAATACAGCTGCAATAGAACCCGGAGTTGTTACTGAATTTGTGTTCCTAAGAGAATATTTCATTCCTTACACTGTATTCATTTAGCTGTATCAACTAACTTTGTAAAATACATGCACACTTAAAGAGGGATATATAAGAATGAAGAGATGCTTCAAAAAATTTCTGTAGAACCATCCCTGGACATAGAGAAGGAAAGACAAAATGTAACTTTTTTCTGGCCCCTAGGAATATTTACAGTAGGTAAACTTATCACAGTCATTTTATCTATTTGCAGTATTTGTTAATATGCCTGACTCAATAGCCAGTAAATTCTCGGTTTGGATTTGTCAAATCTAATAAAGTATTATCAAAGCCTTTTTATAAGTAGCTTCTAATGGGATTTATTATTATGCTTTGTACTAAGTGTACAAAGCACTACACAAATAAAAACAATAAAAAATGAACAACTGTCTTTGTAAAAAGAACAGGATCTTCCAGGGTAAGACAAAAGTGCAGGTAGACACAGCTGGATCTAACACTCTGGGATAAGATATTCAAAAATATCTAAATATATCTAATATCTCTCTTCTATTCCTACCTTCTTATTGCAACTGAGCTATGAAATTAAAATGTCAATGACTTTTCCAATAGATATCCAGAGTTTTAAAAATTGCAAACACTTACTGAAGTATTTAGAGCATAACATTTCAAAGGGTATTTTGATTTAATTTCTAACATGATTTTTCACATACTTATATAATGAATATAAAAAACTTTGATAAGCTAACACGAAAGAATGAATTGTAATGCTTCAATGCTTCTAAGTGACAAATGTCTGATGATTTTTTTTCTCCACTCTCAAGAGATCCTATTCCACATACTTAGTGGCTACAAACTTAGAAGCTTATGAAGATCCCACTAAACAAGTTGTTAACATTTTCTGAACAAATAACAAAGATACAATCAACACAAAAATCCCCCTGTGGATTTTCAATTTACCTTGATTTTGGGAAGGTTTTGCCTGGCTGGAAAGGTCCTCATTTTCTAAACAGAGAACAGCAACTTGTTATTGAAAAGCAAATCACATTCCAGCAGTGAATGATCCACTCCCAACAATGAACCAGGAAAAACAGCATGAATATTTTTGAAGATATGCATGCTTTACCTGATACTACTTGATTAGTAGTGTATGGTGGAGGAGCTGGTAAGCCTGGAGCTATGACATTGGCCATTGGAACTAAGCCAGCATTGTTGTAAGCACCTAAAATAACAAAGGCAATACACATCCCTGTTGTCAGAAGAACCTGTATCTAAATGAACCAGTAAGCATCTTCTCCTTTAAAGGAACATTTTTCAAGACTGTAAAACATTCCTTCATCAAAAAGCCAGACCAGTTATTTATACAGGCTGGATGTTGGCTTTCCCCAATGTCTGCCTGAATGGCATGCATTGTTATCCAAATTTTACTAAGGGCAATTCTCTTGAGAGAGCCTGAAAAAGTCAGGTTTCAATTCCTCTCAGTTTCATTTTGCCTGAAAAAACTCAAAGGGGAAGAGTGATACAGAGTGTCTGCAGCATCATTGGTTCCATTCCTATTCCTAATTTAAAGGCTGTTGCAACTCCTTTTCCAACATTAAAGCTGGGCAAACAAAGGAGCCAAACACAGATCAGTAACCATGATCCTTTAACACTAGCTGGAAAATACAGAGAAAAATGTCCCATCTTAAATACTTAATCTAGTATTCTTCAATATTTCTTTAAATGTTAAGAAATTCAAGTGGGTTAGCAAAGCATTATATTATAAAATTCTTACGGCAATTAACATATTAAAAATACCTTTTTTTTTCCTCCCTTATTTTTTTGAGCAACTCAAACTGTTGTATTGCTGCGGTATACAGTTCTGATGAAACACGTATGAATTTAAATTGCAGGAACACAAACACATTTCACAGTGGCCCTGAATTAACAGTTTAAGAGCATAAGAACTTCATGGGAAAAGGTAGCACTTGAACAATACTGAAAATGCAGTAATTTGTCACGTACAACCCCTTTCTGATTTCACACTTCCACAGTAATTCCATCTGATGTTAAGATTTCTTGCACAACCCGAAAATCAGAAAAGTAACTAACAATCACTGCATCACCCAGAAAGGATATGTTCAAGAGGCAGAAAACAATCCATCATTCTGACCATTGACTGAAAACAATCACATTCAATAGTTTCAGGTCAGCATCTGCAATCTCACTAAACACACATACATATCATTTCACCAGTTATGAGTTTTGTGTTCACAAGAGCTTTCTTACAAAACATGTTGCAGCCTAGTAAGGCCCAGAAACCTCAAAAGCTGTTTCATATCCTAAAGCTGTACTAATATTTATATCCTTTCACAGGCCAAATTTTGTGCTTTAAGATACTTTGGACAGGATTTATTTAATACAAATTTGAGCTAGTCTGCAAGTTTACTGTACAGTTTCTTGGCAACAAGTCATTTCCTGGGCATAAATAATCAGTCTTAGTTTAGCCACTAGTAGTGCCCATTTTTCTAAAATGGCTGTGAAAAGACTTGCAGACATGAAGTTGATTAGATGACTCAGCCTTCAGCATGCTTGCTAGGAGTTCTGCTTCACTTTCTAATCAACTACCTGAAAAACTCCCTGAAATCCCCAACATCAGTGAAAAGCAAGCGTCCTAACCACAGCACTCTTTGTTTTGCAGTACAGAATTTCAAGATTAGAAAAGGCTTTCAGCTGCCAGACCTGAATCTGACTACTTTAAGTATTCTAAGCTTTCTTCCAAAGAAAGGGCAATTGCCTTGCTCCCTTCCAAAAATGTCTGGAATCAAACAACTGATGCAGCAGAGCAAAGAGGGAGGAGCTTAGGCATGAAGACTCAATCTTACCTAAGGCACAAGGCTAAAAACAGACCAATAGCAGGAAAAGGCAATCACTACTTCCCTCCTGAGACTGAAATCTACTTTTCTTTTAGGAAACTGTTTCCTCTCCATTACGATGGAGAGAAGGTAAAGCTGAAGGCAAGTGAGAAACATATTATAGCCCTTCAGCAAGTTCCTACATAGTTCCACCCAATTCAGGGCTGTGGCTGACCATATCCCAAGATGGGTTCTACAGCAACAACTCAGACTTGTCAAGCCAAAGCCCAAACCTTGGTCAAATGTTACAACAAAGCCAAGCCCTAGTCTTGTCTAACATGCACAACGCCTCCCATAAATTAAATACTTTGTCATCAGAAAAGGATTGTGAATTTTTCTTATGAATGTTGGAATAAGAAGTCAATATATTCCTCTTTTTATCAATTCTGCTGTTATGACAAGTAAAGGTAGAAACCAGTACCCAGAGCATGCTTAGGGAGCAGAAGCCAATTTCAGAGATGACCATGGTCAGAGAAACTGACGCTTGACACATTACTTAAAAGGCAAATGCATGAAACAATAGCATCAAGCTAGAACACGTAGAAACCTTACTTGGTGCAATAGTTGCATGTGGCCGACATGGTGGGATGGGGTATGGAACTGGTTTGTGTGGATTGTACGTTGATGGAGCCTACATAAACAAAAAACAAATGGAAAAAGCAATAGTGAAAGCATTACCTAATGTTTCTCAGACAAAAAGCTAACATTCAGATACTACTACAGACAGGCATTCTTCGCTACAAATATACATGATACAAAATTTCTTCATAGTATCCATAGTGACTGCAACTATTTCACTGTTTCTGAAAGAGTGAAACAAACATCACTAGTATACCTTTGGATTTTAATATAAAACTGAGCACAGGAGGGAAAGGGAACTCCTAGCTGCCTTGCAGTTCTCACACTCTGCAGTCTTGGATTGACTTCTCATTTTAAATGTTTAGCACATTTAAAATGAGCAAATATTTCTGAAGGTACCTATGCCTTTAAAATACTACAGCTTTGTGCAAAATATCTCATAATAAAAGTGATAATAAAACATTTGGACAATACTTCAAAGTAGTAACAGGTGCACTGAAAGTTTGTCCCACATGCTTAAAAATTTTGAAATACACATCAGCTGTGTTGTCAAGAAAAAAGAACCTCTAAGGCACTGCCATAATTCATGTTTCAAAGATGGAGACATTTTCTGTGTTCATCTGAGAAATCCTCAGAGAGCAGCTCATGATGGACTACTAAAAATGCTTTTAGTTTTCTCTTCTGCTACCGTAATTTAAATTCTGTCTTCAAATGCACATACATTGTATCCAGTAGAGAATCCTCCCCCTCTACAAATAAAAACTAGAGCTCATTTTCAAGTTAAATAAAAAACACTAGGTCATATTCACTATAGAAGTTTAGCTTCAGTCAAATTGCTGCTCTACAGTCTTCTTGCAACATACCAGCATTTTATAACAAAACCTCATTCAATTGGCTGGTGACTGTTCTGGGGTCTTTTAAAGTTTCATTTATTTATTGATTTATTAGACATACTGGTTTGGATGGTCCAAGTATACGGGCTGCTATTCCCTTTCCTTCATTAGTACATTCTTCTGTGTCCTTTTTGATAGGGGTTCCCTGAAACAAAAGAAAATTAAGCCAAGCATTAATTTAGAAGCAAATCTTGCTGTACAATTTCTGCCATATTTTATTTTTTTCCTGAACTACATCTCAGTTTTTGAACATTCTGAAAGTAACCCTGTTTGTCAGGAAAAAAAAAAAACAAACAACCGTTTTAGGCTCGTAAAGTAATGAGTAAGAGCATTCCAATAGCTTGGTTTGTAACACTGAGCTTTTGTAAAGAGAGGCATTTTAAACAGTCCATGTTGATGATGGAATTCTGCATTTTGACTTGTGGACGTGATAACATTAATTTCACTGTCCCTTAAGTGTTCACAGGAAATGCTTAACATGCTTGTTTAAGAGCCACACTAAGATTAGCAGTAGTATTGCAGTGACCATATTAGGTCACCTTATCAACATACCAGTAAAGCTCTTGACACCTCTCCTGATTCTGCCAAATACTGCTGGAGTTTAACACGTTTTCCTGATCTGAACAATGTCTTATTTATGAAGCAATCTTTACCTGAAGCAGCAGGGAAAGAATGGGCAAATAAAAATAATGCAAGTTCCCTCTAAATGTGGAATGGGGTAACACAAACAGACAAACCAACCCAACAGACGCACTTTGGTTTTGAGTCCAGGCCTCCTTCCATGTATATGAATTTTGGGTTTGGTTATACTACAATGAATCTTAAATCAAGGGTTCATTCGTGAAAAGCAAAAGCATAGGATCATGCTTACTGGAAAAATTCCGTTGATGCGGCTTGGTTTGCCCTTGGGATAAGGATTGCCAGGAATCATGCCACAGGATGATATCATAGCATGAGGAGCCTTACAACCTGTTTTTGAAGCCTGCAAAATAATCAAGAAAGAACATTATTTGCTATCAAATTCAATGCTCTAAAGAAACTAGTTACTACTTCATAACATTTAGACTGCATGAATTAACCTATGAGGAACAACTGAAGTCTGTGTCTCAAGTCTTATTCCAAATAATCCAAATAGTGTAAACTTCTGCCAAAGTCCACCTCTGCTTATACTGAACTTGGGCTTAAGCACTTGGTGTTCTCTAAAACAAACACAAACTGTTTCCTCCAGCACTGGTTGCAATTCTGTGCCCCTTTTTTCATATGTTCCTCATGCCTGACAGAAACTTCCCCTTTTGTTGCACCTGCATTACACAGCTCTTATCTTTTTGCAGTTGCTTGTTTCAGCTTGTCTTCCACCAGTAGCTCCCAGAAGTCCTAATGCTAAGCCCTGGCCCCTCAATGACCATAAGGATGTAAACAGAATCCTAATAGAACCAAGGATATTAGTTTATCTTGATTACCTGTTCGAGAATTCTTCTGCATCTTTTCTTCTCTGACATATTAATTCTGAACAGATCTTCAATAAGGCGATAATTCTGAGCATCAACAATGTTGCTGTAAAGATATTGACAGACAATTACTGCCATTCCATTTGCATAAGCTGAAACTATGCACCATTGAAAAGCGACCCACACTTACTTAGCCACTACCCAACAGTACATTAAAAAACCATAATTAGTTCAAATTATAATATTACTATTGAAGTAAAAACCCCAGGCTTAAATATGGTAATTTTTTTCCTAATATCCAAACCTACTCTCAGTGTGAAGCCATTCCCTTTGTCCTGTCACTACACTCCAGCTCTCTTGCAGGCTTCCTTCAGGTACTGGAAGGCTGCAATTAGGTCACTCCAACTTGTTCCAGGCTGAACAATCCCAATTCTCTCAGCCTTATGTCTGCTTCTACAATGTCTACTTCTAATTATTCTGTTGAACAGCCCCACCAGTAACGGATGTATGCTTTACCTTAACCAGGCACAGTGCTTCTTTCTAGGAATATCTGAAGTTTTATATCCTCAAACATGACCTAAACCAATATAAGTTAAGGAAATACAGCACAAGAGATACTTACGAAGCTAAGATTTCAAGGGCAATAAGTTTATCTTTACTGAATGTGAAACAGTTGAGAATATTAACCATTTTTGATGCTGGAACTGCCACTATTTTCTGATAAGAAAGAAAGAAAAAAAGTGTGTATAAAATAAAGCAGTACAACAGTTTTAAACTCAGAATACAACTCAGTAACAGCTTCATATGGTGTATTTCAGTAAACTTTTAATAGCCTCTCTCTCCTATTGGGAAGGAGACTCTATAGGCTAAACAAGCAGCTCCAAAAAGCACTCACCCAAAGCAAAGAAATCAGGAGAGTTAACAATAGTTACAAAGGGTTACATCTATTCCCGAGATACAAAGGAAATTAAAAGTCACTTTAGTGAGAAAAGATAAACCAATTAGAAGTATGAAGTTTCATAGCCTGAAACCATTGAAGAAGGAGATGAAGAAGAACCTTTGAAGATTTTAAAGGGTAGATTGACTCATCAGTTGAAATGTAGGTGTCATAAAATTAAAATGACATTAATAGAGCAAATTTATTCCAAAAGATTATGTCACAAGAACTTACATGTTGTAAAGCCTTTATTGCCTTGAGCTGTGGTTCTGCCCAGGAGAAGTATCTCAGTAATTCAACAACCTGCAACAGTAAGGCTTTCAATTAATCTTTCAGATATACTAAAATGTATGCTAACAGCATCAACATGACCTTTCCACTTTGGTAGGACAGTGGTATATTGCTAAAAACTATCTGTACGTCTGTGACATTTGATTGTCAGTGCCCACCAGCATCTAACCTTCTTTTTATTTCTAAGTAGGCACCCAAAATTCTATTTTATGAGATGGAGATTTTCTATGGAAATATTTCAAATACTTACTTTTCTACATATATCTGCATATATGCATAACAATGCCACTGTATTAGAATAAGTAAAAAAAAAAAAAAAAATCAAGTATCTCTGAAAAAGCTTATTAACAATCAGGATCCCAAACAGCATATCCCCAAACATACACCAAAAAAAGCCAGCAGGAAAAGAAACAGGAAAAAGAAAATCTACGTATTATCATATTATACACTATTACTGCATCTCTACTTAGACAATACATGAAAATTAATCCTAAATTCCATTACAATAAATTTACACCATTTTCCCGACACAGTAAAAATAAAAAGGTAGTCATTTTGATGACAAAGCAACTTTTTAATAGTGTCATGCTGATACAATAATAAGGAATTAAATCTCCTCAGTTAATAAATATGAAAAGCTAATATGATCAGCCTCAGTATGAGTGGAGACAATCTGTTTGTATTACCAAATACACAAAAACAATAGCTCCCGTTAAACCCATGACAGTGTTGACTTTACCTGTTCACTGGAAAAGTATCCATGAACATATTCAATAGCTTTTAATTTGTACTCAGTCAATACAGCCTAAAAGATACAGAAAAAAAAAGATGCATAATTAGTGACTCAAAATTATAATTATAGCACAACCATCTGCTAATCTATTAATCTAAAATCTGCCCCTACAAAGTGACATTTGTATCAACTACATTGCAGCACTTTGAAGTAACAGTACATTCCTTAGGTAACTGAGAACAGGGAAGAACAGAAAGAGGTCATTTAATTCTTCTTAATTTAATTCTTCTCTAAAAAATACTCATTTTTTTACTTACTTGGTTTTGCTTTTTAGTTGTTGCTTATAACTGAGAGAATATCATCACTCTCTTTTTGATCCAATGATTTACATCAACTTTAAGTTAAACAAAATAATACAGTTGATTATTCAAGCAATCTCTTTGTATGGCCCCTCTAAACTAAGTAGCAAAGTATTTTACCTCAGTGAATTTATGAAGAAATTGGATAATGAGTCTATGCAGACAGAATTAAATAAACAACAAAGCTTGCACCAGAGATGGATACTGTCTCATCATTATCCTTACATGTTTCAAATTTTAACATGCAGTCATACAAAACAAAGCACAGTACTTAAATGCAGCACTGGCCTTTTGACTTTGTGGCAAGACAGTTTTGTTGACAACCACCTGAGCTGTCTAATAGCCAGGACTTCCTCCCTCTCCTGTACCCAGCTCCCTGTGACAGGTACAAGATGTAAAGAAGACAGCTTAACAGCTGAATTCCTGCCCCAAGCTGCTGAAAACACCTTTCTTCCAGAGGTTCCAAGTTCCCCCTCTAATGCTAGGATCTTGTGTATTCTCAAGCCACCCTTAGCTTTACCCACACACCCACTTCTTTCTCCCAACGGCCCTAAAATCTACCCTCACCCTTTGCTTTTTTGTTCCTGTCCCTCCACATAGACAGACACAGTCTCCAGCACTGCAGCTTGACTGTGAGTGAGTAGCATAGGTACACAGAAATCCACTTAGATACTGTTTGAGACAACCCTCTTCCTTTCTGTACCTCATTAACAGACAAACACAGACACACTGAAGTCACAGGTCAGAAAGAATTTCTCCCTTCATGCTCATTTTTTTCTTCTGTCCTTTCCTCCTCTTCATGTATTTTGGAAGAAAGCAGGGTATGTCATATTTTTTACCAAAACAAATGTTCCTTTTCCTTCTTAAATCAACAACTGAATGACTTTATAACAAGAGTACAAACAGAAAGCACTGCTATGCATATTTATGGAAGGAACAAACAAACAAAACCCCCAAAGTTTATTTTGCTAGTAACTGTAAACACATATAGTGAAAAACAGAAGTAAGTTACGCATGAAGACATTTAAATAATTGTTCCTGCTAACTGCAGGACTGAAAATGGAACATGCCAACACAACAAACTTGTAAATCATGCAATAAAGAAGGTTCTACCACAGAGCTAGAAATAAAGCTTAAACAAAAATACAGCAACAAAGACACAAAATCAGCATTTGGACAATGAAGGTTACACTGCAACAGCACAACTATTATTAACACAGCACAGCACTGATCCTTAGATCAACAGCAAGTTGGAATACAGGAATAGAGGCAGATAGCATAGAGGAAACATAATTGCCTAAAATCACATGTCTAAACCCTTTTGTCTGAAGTCTTTAGTAATCACAGAGCGTATTCTGAAGGACTGCACTGCAGTAATATAATTGAAGCATTACTCCCTCTCACCATCAATTATCAAAGAAAGCATTCACGTGCAAGTCATTCCTCGATTTTTTTTGTTTTGTTTTGTTCCCAGATTTTCCACACAAATTCATAAGTTGGGAGGGAAGTCCATATCCTGAAATATCTTAGACTGTCATGTTTTCAGCTGTTTTATAAAAGAGACTTTATAACCACGACCTTATGCAAAAATGTAGTTGTGATAACAATGACTCATTCCTGGGGCTTCTGTTGAACAGTTTTATACCTCAATATAGTTTTATACTTCAATATGTTGCAAAATAATAATACTGCAATTGCAGCCATCACTGCCTCATGCCGAAGAGAAACTGAACTGAAACTCAGCTCCAGTACCCGAGTCCAAATAAAGGAAATTTACCTCTCCTAGACAAACCAACATAACAAAAAACCCCACTTATTACAAAAATGCTATAGATCGATGTTCTGCCACGAGGAATCGCATCTAGAACAAGCCCTTCATTGTCACACCATGAGAGCTTCAGCAGGCTAACAGTTCTACTGTGACACTTAAATAACCTCTGCTTAACTGCAACAAAACACATCGTCACAGGGTTCTGCTTCCCAGGCAAAACAAGAAACATTCATCTCAAAGGTTCTGATTCTTTTCTCTCTCCTTTTCTCCTTTTCTCCTTCTAGCATCTGGGGAAGTGTGCCAACCACTAACCTCGAGCTTTCCTGTTAAAAGCAGGCCTCTGTGCGGAGAGAGAAACTAGAGCCCCGCCAGACACGAGGAAGCCCAGGTTTGTATCTCTGCTCCCCACAACTAGCAGTATTTGGCTCGGTGAGTTTTTAAACAGGAGATGCAGAAGCACAGCTCAGAGGACGCATCAAAACTCAGGATTTACATCCCAGAGGAAGAAGGTGTGCACACACTCCTGAGCTGTTGGAGACGTGACTTCCAACAAGGACAACAGAGTGCAGCTTAGATATCAGCGTTCTTACATCCTGTTTGTGCGCTGTACCTCCTAAATCAGTGTATAAAACGTGAGTACTTCACACCGTCTCTGGTCAGGCCAAGCAAACGCAGCCCTTCCCCCCAAATAAGAGATGTTTGGCTACTTTGTTTTCATTCCTCATCTTCCTTGAAAGTGGAAATGCTACAGTAACCTTATCCAAGTGCTAATTTCAAACGAGGGCTCAAGATCATCCAGTCCCTACACCTTCTGCCATGGGCAGGGACACCTCCCACTACACCGGGTTGCTCAAGGCCTTATCCAACCTGGCTTTGAACACTGCCAGGACTGGGGCATCCACCACCTCCCTGGGCAACATGTTCCAGTGCCTCACCACCCTCACAGTAAAGAATTTCTTCTTAATATCTGATCTAAATGTTCCCCCCCTTTCAATTTGTAGCTATTACTCCTTGTCCTATAGTCCATCACCAAATGATTAAACTAACACACAAAACGAGAAGTTACCTTCCTAATTTCATCCAGCACGGTTTCAAATGATTTCTTATCCATCTTGATTATTTCATTCAATGCTGATACTTTAACGTGGAGGAAATAATTCTAATAATAATAATAATAAAAAATTCCTACGTGTCTTTAAGCATACAGGAAAAAAAGATTTTTAAAAGAAAATAAAAAATGCCGGGCACGGAAGGCGGCCCGGGCTGTCCTCGGCCCCGGGGATGGAGCGCTGCCGCCTCTGCAGTGCCGGACACAGAGACAAAGGCGCCCGCCGGGACCGCCCGGCGCGCCCGCTCCCCGCGCGTCCCGCGGGCGCTCCGGCGGGCGACGGGAGAGGGCGGGCGCGGGGCGCAGGGACCGCG
>VZRV01006246.1:0-32069 GCA_013398115.1 Falcunculus frontatus | reverse complement strand
GCAGGCGCGGAGGGAACTCCGGGCGGACTCGCCACTCACCCAGCTCCCGGCGCCGCGCCGAAGCGCTGAGCGCTCCCCCGGGGCACCACCGCGCCCGCCCCGCGCCGTCCCCGCGCTGCCGCCCCTGGTCCCGGGCCCGGCACGGCGCGGGGAGCAGCGGCCACCGGGGTGACGTGGGAGGGGCGGTGGCTACGTGGCTGCCATGACAACCGGCCCGGCCTCCGGGAGGCGGGAGCGGCCGCGGGGCCGGGGCTGCCATGGCCGGGATGATGCTGGTGCTGCTGGCCCTGCTCGGGGGCTCCCAGGTGCGTGCCAGCCGCTCGGGGCTTCGTGCCAGGGCCTCCGGTTAGGGCGGACAGCGGGGAGGGCTCTGCTGCGAAGGGCGCGCCCGGGGCGACGGGGCAGGAGCCGGCGGGGAGGGGGGTGCGGGTCCCGTTCGCGCTCGGTGCCTCCCGCGCCGCTTGTGGCTGACGGGGTTCCAGGCGGAGGCTGCGGCACTGAGCGCCTTCGCAGCCCCGCCGAGATAATGCCTGCGCGGGGCGGCCCCTTCCAGGGGGTTCCAGGCGGTGTTCTGCGCCCAAACGAGGAAAAAGGAGTCTATGGGTGAATAACTTCCCACTTGATACTGACAGGTTTTCTCCTTGCTTGACTGCTCTCGGTTTTCCGTCATGATAGCCCAGCCTGTGTGTCCGCAGCTCTGTGCCATCAGTGTGTCCCCTGGTCCCGGCAGGGCGAGGAACAGAAATGTCAGGTGGCCGTGGGCTTTCGGGGTCACCCGCGTTACTTCTTAGCTGTGTACTGAATGCTCTTTTCAATGCTTACCTTGCAGCAGTGCTTAGCTTCCACTCTTCTGCTGGAAAAATAGAACAAGAAGGTGGAAGATTATTTTTTTCCATTGTCGTTTAAAATGTATACATTGGCCCGAGTCTCACTGTTCGTGGCATTTTACACTTCCTCATTTCCAAGGTGTAGTTTTATTTCTCGATCTCTATTTTTTTTTCTTTTTCTTATTTCCACATCTTGAAGTGGCTACTGAATCTGGTGCATTTGGAACCTTCTCTACTATTTCCCTCCTTCTGGAATGTGATTTATAGATAGTAACAGCAACTCTAGTGTAAGAAATTTTGGAATGTGTGTTTTGGCTTCTGATTCCGGAGCTGCCCAATCCAAAGGACTTGATTAGCTAGTTTTCAGTTTGTTGAAGTTTTCCCACTTGCAGTCCAAACCCCTGGCTGCAAGCCTGCTTCTATTTATTTGTCTTGTTAATTTAAATTGAAAAATGAATTTATGATGCTTCAGCACACAGTTACTTTCAACTGCTGTTTCCTTTGATCCCACCCTCATGGAATTTGACTACTATATATTTATTTTGTATTTTCAGGTTTTAAAAGCAGAGTACTTATCTCCTTGGAGGGGAGAGCAACAGATGTACAAGCTGGACATAGGCTGGCCTAAAACTCCAGAACACTTCACTGGCCAAACATTTTGTGTTGCTGTTGACTCTCTCCATGGTTTGGTCTACGTAGGACAAGTGAGTGGGAATACTGTGTTTCTTCTGTGTTGTTCTTGTGTATTTTTGCCTTTAAAGTGTCTGGTTAAGATTAGGATATGTATGTGAATGTTTATTTTTATATATTTACGTATTTATATTTTTGTATGAATAATTATTGTATAAAACTCAGAGAAAATATAAGCAGAGATGTCTCTGCTATATCTATTTTTAAAAGCAGTTCTGGCACAACATTTGTCCATGGGGCTTTTTTTAAAGCATTAAATTTCTGTGGTATAAATGCATGATCCAACTTAACTGAGTTACAGCAGCTTCTTCCCTTAGCTGTAAGATAAAATGTGATTCTGGGGCAACTGAATCTTCCATTCTTTGAGGCCTTGTCCCATGAAATCAAAACCACACGGCTTTTTCAACCAGAGAGAGTAACTGGAGTTAAATTATTTCCTCTACCCAGTTCCATGTGTGAGTATCTCTAGGCCATGGATAAGACATTCTCTCCATGGGACATGGTAGGAATTTCTTGTAAAGCACAGTATGAGTACTTGAGTGCCATGCAGCTAATAAGTACTGTTGCAGTTTTTCACGTCTGTGTTACACTGGGCATGCTTTTCAGCAGGAACACAAAATCACAATTCAAACTGAAGACCAAGATAGCTGCAGGCACCTGGCTGCTCTGAAAACTGGAGTCTTTGTGATGTAAGGTGAAAGTCTAGACTGACTGGAAGGTTTTTGATGCTAAATTTAGACTCTTATCTCTTTTTCCTTTTCTAGCTGGGAAAAGAGTTCTAGTGGACAATTATGTCAGGAGATTCTTACAATTCAGGAAGCATTGCAAAAACTTCACAAAGAGGAATTTTAAATGATAAGATTACTTACTTAATATGTTTTCTTTAGAACTTTTTTTGCCTTTTCAGCGGGGAGACAATGTGCCAAAGGTACTTGTATTCTCAGAAGAAGGCTATTTTCTTTATGCCTGGAATGATACAGTTGAAATGCCTCATGGTATCTTTGTATGGAACACTGCAACTGAGAGTTCAGTATGGATCACAGATGTTGGAACAGGTATGCATGGTGGTGATACGAAAAATATTATGTGGGGAAGAAAATGTAATGTAGATTTTGCTTTGAGCAACTCACTTATTTAAGTCTCTCCAAGAATTCTGAGACAGATTTGTGCTTTTCTTGCCATGTACAAACTTCTCGGGTGCTGCACAAAATAGTCTGAAGGTTCATGAGTTGTGCTGTATGTTTGCTTACAGCTGCTGAGCTCGATCAGCACTCCTCTCTGCTGCCCAGAAGTATCAGGGGAAAAAACCTTCTGGCTAGACCTAGGTTTAATGATCCTGATGCAATGGATGAATATTGTTGTAGCCTGTGGATTTACTAACCCACTGTCATAATCTCATTATAGAATTTTGTCTGTTAGATGTATTAATACCACTTCTGAGTATCAGACTTTCTTATTCATTCTCTGCAGTCAGTTTTAATACTTACATTTTGTTTTGTTAAGATGTTGCATTTTTTTTCCTTGATTCAGGGAAATACGGACACACAGTGAAACAGTATAGCCCTTTGGGTAAACTTTTGCAGGTCTTGGGCACACCGGGTAATGCTGGTTCAAGTTTGATTCCCCTGCAATTTGATCAACCAGCAGAGATCTTTGTGGAGGAAACTGGAGAAATCTATGTTGTTGATGGAGATGGAGGAATGAACAACAGATTGCTCAAACTATCAGATGGTATGGAAAAAATGAACTGTTGCAGTAGTTGACCACTGAAAACTGAATTTTAAATAACACGGCTTGGGAATACTTTTAAGCGAGTACTAGGCAGAACTGTCATTTAACTTTAGTTTGGTGACCTTATTGAATCAGATCCTATCTTATTGCTTGTCACTTCAGGAGAAATATTCTAATCATTCGTGAGAAGAGGCTGAGAAAGTGACTTTGTTCAGTCTCCAAGAAAGAAAGCTAAGGGGGATTCTTATTGCTGTCTTCAAGTCAGTAAAAGGAGGCTATAGAGAAGACAGAGCCACATGTTTCTTGGAGATATACAGTGAAGAATGAGGAACACTGGGTAAAAGATTCAAGAGGAGTGAATTTCAATTTGATTTTTGTTAGAAAACATTCAGAGTAAGAGTGGTCAGACAGTTAATGACAGAGTGGCCCAAAGATGGTTTGCACTCTACATTCCTTTAGATGCTCAAAAGCTGATGAGTTATGGGCAGCCTGATCTAACTTCAGAGCTGGATTTTTTATCAAGGCTAGTCCTGCTTTGAGGAGCAGGTTGGACTAGGCAATGTCTGGACGACTTTTATGCTTTAATTGTTGTGTGATTCTAGTTAGCTCACTCGTACTCCTCATTTAAGGGCAGTGACTAAGGAGTCTGCACATGCTCACAGCTGGAGTAAGTGGAGGAGCTACTGTTTCTGGTTTTATGCTGTCATAAAACAGATAAGTTTCCTAATACCTAGTTTGAAAAATGGTAAATTGTTAAAAGTAAAAACTTCCAGGTAACAAATGTTAAAAATCAATTTAGGAAACAAATTAATAGCATAATCAGCCAACTTATTTTTTTCTTTTTTTTTTTTAATTCAGTGCTTAACAAAACCTTGGATTATGGCTCTTGTGTATTAGTGACTACATTTCTGTAACCATAATCCTGAAACCACTAATAACAACCCAGTCACTGTAATAGTCATGTCTTTTCTCAGATTTATGTATTGGGAGTACTGTGTTTAAACAGTTTAGAAATTTCACCTTTTACAAATTACCCAAAGTAACTTTGCAAGAGAATGACTTAAAAGCTGGTTTATTTGTTTTCTCACTGCTTTTATTTTACATTTATTTTTCATGGTGCTCTCTGTTTAGACTACAAAGAGATATGGCTGACTGGAACAAATGGGAGCGGCATTGGTCAGTTCAAGATTCCTCACAGTGTAACAGTGGATGCTTTTGGACGGGTAAAGAATAAAGGAAATTTTTTTATTTCATCTTTCAACAGACTTGTTTATATGTATTTGAACAAAACAAAAAGTATTTCTTTTTTATTTAAACTGTTGGGATCTGTGTCATTTTATGGGGTTACAGTTTTTGGTGTGATAGTCATGAGCTGAAGTTTCATACTGCAGGTTCTATGGAAACAGCTGACTCCAAGGTTAACACAAGGATCCTGACCACTGTCAATGTCCATGCAACAACAGACTGCTTCTCCTGCAGTTTGTAACAGGTTGCCATTGTGAGACTACAGGAGAACGGTGTTCTGTAATAAATTAAAGCACTTCTGTTTCTTCATGTAGAAGCAACGGCCGGCTCGGGCCATCCTGACCTTGATTAACAGCTCTTCTCCCATGGGAAAGAGCATATCAAAGGATCAAGTCCAGTCATAAATACCTATGCTTTGACATACAACCCAGAAAACTGGGCTGTGAATGTGTGTGGGATGAATGATAAGAGCTAGAAACATTGGCTCTGCTCTTCTTGTTTTCGTGTGGTTACTTTATCTCTGCCACTGGCTGGCTGTGTAGTTGATCCTAAAACTTGTACACAGAAGAAACATACAAAGACGATCCTGTTAGATGACAAAGTGGTGGTCCGTTATCCTCAATCACTACACTTCAAGAGGCTTTAATTTCATATTTGGAAATTCTAAGTAAGCTTTAGGTGATAGTAAGGCTCTAGCTAGGTTGTGGACATTGCTCTCTTTTACATGCAGCTCGAGGCATTCCAAGAGTCTGCTTCTGCCAGGTGTTAATTGTAGTCTGGCTTTTGGTCTGCCTGTCCTAGAGAGGAATTACACAGTTCCTTCTTTATCTGTTTGAGGGAAAATAAGATTGCTTCACTAAAACACCACTGGTTGAAGCTAATTCTGCTTATGCTGTCTGAATCAGAATAAGAAGTGTATATAAAAATCGATTTCTCTGCCCAAACTGACAGAGTGGGAGATAAAGCAGGAGGAATATGGTCACTTTATGCTGCAGGGTAACTGTGAGTTTATTCATCCAAAGACAGTGACTGGGATGAGGTATGATTTTACTGCAAACATAGTGTCGATCATCAGTTTAGGTTGAGAAATAATTGTTAATTCACAAGAAATCTAAGAGAATGCTGCAGTTGTGTTTCACTTTAAAATAGTGATGAAAGAACTAAGGTTATCTTTATTGCTCCCTTTTTGGTGATACCCCAGAAAAGTTATGAAGTTTACATACCAGACCGATGAGCTGCCAACAGCTAAAACTTCAATGATTGTTGTACAAAAAATGCCCTCACTGGAACTGTCTAGTGGTATTCCTATCTTGCAGTGTTTGTGAACCCAGTTAACACAGGGTGGAACAGAGACAAAACTGGTTAGACAAAACCAGCTAAACATGCTCTAAGTGTTTAAATTGCTAAGTATTTGAAGTAGTATTAGACATATCAAGAGTGTTTGCAGATCATGATCATGATATGAGACTACCACTGGAAAAACAAATGGAGGTGACAGACCTTTAGACAGATCTTCAGAATTCAGTAGGAAATATGTCTTCATTGTGGGGATAAAAATCCTATCAAATATATTCATATAGCCACAAAAATGAAGAGAAGGCACTGATTTGTCTGTTAAAGTAGTATAAAATAGTTTGTGTATATTAACTACAGGCTAGTTTTGGTTTATATCTGGAAGTCAGATCTACTGATTTAGTTTTAAATGGGAAGGTATACATTCTTCCAGGGTACCTTCTTCCATTTTTACTACAGGGAACTTTGCTCTTGTAAGAAACAAATGCATTTAATTTGTTCTATTTGTTGATAGCCATGATTTTTCTTTTTAACAGGTATGGGTTGCAGACAGAGGCAACAAGAGAATCCAAGTTTTTGATAAAGTCACAGGAGAGTGGCTGGGGTCTTGGAGCGGCTGTTTTTCAGAAGATGGACCCTATTCTGTCAGGTATTGCTGAACAGTTCTAGAAGCATGCAGTTACCTAAATAAGGTGCACTCTTACTGGTGAATTAAAATGTTGATATTTAATGCCTGCTGACAAGGAGTTAATCACTGTCAGTATTTAATCACTGCTGACAGTGTAGTAAGGTGCTGGCTGTCCTAACATATGCAAAAATCTGCACAGTTGCACCTTGACAGGGAAATCCTGGCTTTATAACAAGCCCTGTGGATTTGAGTGCAGGATTGGGAGCTCCACTTTAAAGTTGTTATGTTATTAACCTTACTGTTGCAGCTTCTACAAGAATAAAGATTTTCTTGAACGAGTTTTCTGTAGCATAATGTGTCTCAATTAGCAATCATATGAAGAGCAAGGCTTACAAGTTAATTCTCAATGTCACATTGCATTTTGTCACTCATAGCCTTCAAACCTGCGACTATTAAAAGAGGTTTTGTTTGTGTTAAAATGAGATGTCATATGGAGTTCATAGTTCAAAAATATGTTTGTCTTTCACAGGTTTACTGCTGATTACAAATACTTGATTGTAGCTCAGCTGAACATCAACCGGTTGGCAATCATGGCAGCACCTCCAGTTGGCTCCATTGGGGACTGTGTCATGGTCCACAGTGTCCAGCTGGCTGATGAAACCAAACCACACCTTGTGGATGTAGACATGAGGAGTGGAGCAATCTATGTTGCAGAGATTGGAGCCCAGCAAGTACAAAAATATGTACCCTTAAGCTGATAGTTTCCCACAACTGCCGTGGCACAAGCTGTTTGACATATAAAATCTATGACCACATTTCCATGAGTTCTTTATAGCTTGTGTTTCCTTAGACAAGCACAGAACTGCACAAGTGCTCCCAGAACTCTAGAGCTAAGACTCTGTCCTAGCTCTGTCCTGTTCTGGAGTTCTGGAGAAATACTTGGTCTTGAGCTGTTACTTGTTTAAGTAATGATAAGGCTTTTTTTAAGGCTTTTACTATGTTGCAATTGTAAAATGATAAGCATTTTCATTTTATTACATAAATTTTACAAACACAACTATTGATCTTAAATGTATGGAGTGAACTTGGGGCTCCTCTGTGTAGACTGTGTATGTTGTTAAATGGTCAGAAATGTCTGAAAGAAGTTTTATAAATTATTTTCTGGGAGAAGAGCACTTCATTTCAATGTTTCTTCACTTTGCTTTTTCTGCTGTTCAACACAGAATATAAGGATGTGTCACAATGTTAAATTAGATGCTGCTGGATATTGGTGTCAGTATTGATACTGGCATCTGCCTTAGGTGGTTAATGACATAAGTATTGAAATCTGTTTTCAGCTCTAGCTAAAGTCATAAAGTCTGTAATAAGCTTGAGCTAAATTGATATTAGACACTTCAAACTAAATTAAAAGTATGTGCAGAGCAGCCAAGTACTGATTCTTAACTAAATCAGTTCTTAACCTTATTTGATTTGTATCAGCATGAGTTTTCTGTTCCATAAGATTCCATAGTGGAATTCCATAGTGGAACATACTGAGGTTCAAGTCATGTAAGTTCCTCAAGAAAAACAAATTGCAATTTGGTAGGAAAGTCTTAATCAGCAGTAGGGACTGGGAGACATATGATTTTCTTCTGATTTAATTGAAGCTCTGTCAGTTAACAGCAAAGCATCTGTATTAATTTATTTCCAGAACTCAGATGTCAGCAACTCCATTAATGTCTAGAATTAAGTTTCTTACACTGTATTACAGCAGATGTCTCTAAGCTCTGTCCTAAAAATCCTGTCTCTCCGTTCCCAGACCAGAGTGGTTCTGCTTTCTTTACATGTTGCTACAAGATTTTAAGTTCAGTTTATAGCATAGAGGGAGCCAAGTATGGGAAAATGGGATGGGGAAGATGGCATGGAAGAAATGAGACAGTGGATAACTGATTATCATGGTAAAACTGTGGATCCACATTCCATATATTCTATCTCTTCAAAACATTTGAAATAATTTTTGCTGTTTCCATACACTTATTCTACCGTGTGGATTATTTTAATGCTAATTACCAGCTAAGAGAGGCAATTTTTTCTGCTTTCTTCTAGAAAGGGAATATGGGAAATAGAATTGTACTGATGGGAAATACCCATTTCAGTGAATGTTATCAAAAGCAAATGCTACTTAATTTGGTAGGTTTCAGTCTATGATCACAAACTTGTGAGTCAGCAGATGGAAAATCTGTCCAGAAAAGTCAGATTCATACTTTCTCTGGAAAGTAACTCAGTTGTGGAGCCTGACTGCCTGATTTCAGTACTTTTTGAGATTAATGCACTAAATGTGAATGCTTTGTTGTTGGCTGCATCCACAACAATAAACCAGATCCCACCTGGGGCTGTCCTTACTCAAGCCTTAGAAGCAGAACTTCTAGGTTATACACTAGCAAATATGGTCCATCACTCATGTGGTCTTGAATGGGAGCTAGTAAGCAATATTCATTTGCTGAAGAAGTAGCAGTACTTCCTCTAGACCACGTGGATATGTCCACACAGTGTGTTGTAAAACTAGTTTTTGACTAGCTCAGGGATCTCTGATCTGTGTGCAATTTAGCTATTTCTTGTCTACACAAGGTGGATTTATTTTATGAAATTTTACTGTAATATCATGATATTTGAGCATATCTTGATGGTGTAGGGGGTCCAGGCATACCCATCTTTCTTCACTACATCCTCTCCTTATTTATTTTTCCTCTGTCACATCCATTTCAAAGTAGAACTACAAGCTCTCTGGGAACATGTTTTTGTGTTCAGTAAAGCAATATAGTGCACTTTTGGATGATGACAAATAACTTACTTGTACAAGTTTCTGTTTGCTGCATGGATCTGCTCTCAACTCTTTTTCATGAGCTTTTGTAGCCCGAAGAAATGGGGAGCATCCATCCAGTTTTGTCTGGCTCTACTGAAGTAGGCCACGTGCCAAAATGTGCCTTGCCACTAGGCATTTGGGTATCTCTGATAACAAGGGACAAGGGATGCTTATTATTAATAATTATGAGATGCTTAGACCCTATTTTATCTCTGTATCTATGACCAGACTGAGAAATTGATTTTGTGCACTAACTTGCTAATTCTCTGAATGTTTTCTTGTGTATCACCTTGAAACCGTTTTCTGGAAAAGTGCATATTAAGAGAATTTGATAAAATAAATTGAGTATTTCCCATTATTAAAGTCTTGGGTGCTTTATTTCTGTACTAATATAAATACATTCCATTGTAATGGATTACTCTTCTAAATACAGGGCCCTTGGCACTTAAATAAGATATTTAATAATTTCTGATAATTTAAATTACATTTCAATGTAATCTAAAATTCCATGTTATCTTTATGCATCTCTATTTCTGTGACCAATCTCTTTTGCGTTCTAATTTATGTATCAACACAGACATGTAAATATCTCTCATATGTTTCCCTCTGAGTAATTAGTAAAATGGAATTATGAGTTACATAAGTGCCAAGTTTAAAAAGAATATTTAAACTGTATACTCTTATGATGCTAATAGGGAAATTTAAAAGAAACTAACAAAACACTTCTTATACCAAATTGGGTTTTATTTTCAGAAAAGATTTACTGAGCAATCTGTCTAGTTTTTAGATTGAATTAGATGGATTAGAACTACTTACACAAGAAAAAAAGCAACATACTGCAGTGTTAACTAGACAAGAAAGAAACCTAAGGTGATTGCTACAACTGCCCAGAAATCTAATTTTAAGTAGTAAGTGCCAGCTTTTAAGTGTGAGCAGTAATCACTGGAGTATTCAAGTAATGGAAAAAGAATCACCCTCTATTTTGATGTCTCCAATTCTGCAGGCCTTTTTTTTTTTTTTTAATTGATACTTTTCTTTGAGTAAGTACCTAGATTGTTAACTGGGTGATGTTTCCGGGATGTAAGACTAGATCACATAGTCCTCTCTCTTCACAGAATCATAGAATGGTTTGGGTTGGAAAAGACCTTTAAGATCATCTGGTTCCAACCCCTCTGCCATGGACAGGGAACTTGCCATTAGATCAGGTTGCTCAGATCATCCAACCACACCTTGAGCACTTCCAGGGATGGGGCATCCACAACTTCACTGGGGAACCTGTGCCAGTGCCCCGTTATTTATTGTTTTCTTGTGATGCTCAACAGCCTTTTTGTGTGTGTGCTCTCATAGTCAGAAATTTATTAACAATATTTGGCCAAAACAAAAAAAGCCTGAGGCAGGTTTGTGCTATGCAAGATCAGTTTAGTGAGGCAGAACCACCCCAATAAAACCTGAAGGGGAGGGTACAAAAGTATGTCTATGGCTCTGTATGTTGTTTGAAGTTCACAGCCTCTGTGAGAAAGTTTGCTGCCTTACAGTGGTTATTAACCTTTTTGAAGCATTAAGTAGTCAGTTATCTTAGCTGGCACTTACTTTCTTAACCATGTGTATCCTGAGAAGCCTTCTCAAGCGATCTATCACCCAGAAGTGTTTGCAATCACTCAAGTTGCCTGTACCCAACGTAAGAGGGCACCAAACCCCTGCTGATGCTTGGTGGACTCAGTGTGAAGACCGACTGACCTAACAGCTGAACGTCTCAGCTTCCTGAACATTTTCAGCAAGTCAATAAAGATAATGAATTGCTCTAGACTTCCTTTCTCTTTCCAAAATAGACTGCTTTAAGCATAAGCTGATCATAGAATCATAGTAGTTTTGGATTATTATTACTGGATTTATGTCCATCTTTTATTCCCATGGTTTTCCTAGGAAAAAGAAATCAGTAATTCAGTGTCCAGAGACAACTGGATGTTGTGAATTGATTCTTGTAGTCCTTACATCCTTGGTTTCAGTGGAATTACTACTGATCTGTTGCTTTGGAAACATAATAATTTATAATAGTATAACTGTAGCAGCATAATTATACCATGAGAGTGATGCCAGTATATTTCCCTACAGAGATGACCCTGAGTGAGATTAGAGCTAAGCTTACTTAATCTCATTCACCAGTTTTGTTCTACCCCTCCTTTCTCAGCCTATGTTTAAAAAAATCTTGCTCTGGTTTTGTATTACTATTTATTCTACTCCTTTGGGAGATTGCATCTGCAAAAATTTATTTTCCAGCAGTTGCCATAAAAAGGTTAGAACACAGACTTTTCTTCAGATAAGTGATTCAATATATTTGAGTCTTTCAGTGTTCATAAAACATCAAAGTCATGTTGCTTATATGAAATTTTAAAGTAGGAGCATATTAATTTATGCACACAGGATGATTTGTTACCGCATTAAAGCCAAAGTAACACTGATACAAATGAGATAATGGATAGACATACTTTTTCATAGTATCACGTGTTTTGAGTGTGAGGAAACCACATGTTATTGTGTAACTGGATCTGCAAAACAGGTGAAAAGTACTGCCCAGTTACAACAGGAATAAGACTGGTAATTCAGCTATGGTGGGATATCTTACAAACAAATTAAGACTTGAGAAATCTCTTGAATAACTAAAGTCCATATATTTAAATTCTTCCTAGTAGTCAATAAACATCATTATGAAGGGGAGGCTTTATTCTGGATTAATTTTTCCTCAACATCCTGTATTCTGTTTTCAGGTAGCTTAGAGACTTAATTTGGCAAATTTTTTTTTCTTATCACCCATGGAGTCATTTACAGATGATGACTGAGTCATCTCTTGCTCTGCTCCTTATCTAAACTGTATAGATCAAAAACTTGACTTGCAATGGAAAACTGATACTTTAATTTCAAAATGTTTTCATAGCACTTTTTAATGAAAACAAACAAATCCAGAAGAATGTTTACTGTGCGACAGGAAGTATGGATATTAGAACTGCCAGCACTAAACCTATCTGTGTGCTTTACAGGAATAATACTATCTCCCCATTATTTGATGAGGCTGAATTTATTCCTGCTACTAGCTCTCAGTATAGTACTGTCTCTGACAGCTGTCAAAGAATTTGGGTGACTGCGTGGTCAAGGTGTAAAGGTGGAAGAATAGACCAGAATGGATATGGGGTTTTTAAATCTGTGTTTGCTGTTGAAGTGCTTAGCAAACTTTTCATGCTGTTAACAATTTTTGACAGGGTCTTAACCAGAAGACCTGGCTGAATTTAAGTGTCAATAAATGGCTTATTGAAACACTCTGATAAGTTACTAGCAAGTGGTCAGTTCATTAAGGTCATTAAGTATTTTCATGAGATTTCTGAAATACTAACTTGTGCTTAGAACTGCATTAGTATCAGAGGAGAGGAAAAAATGGCAAATATGGTTCAAGGAAAGAAAAAAATTCCACCACACACACAAACAAAACCCCCAAACACATCCGGGTGTGAGATTTCTGTAGAAGTTCGAAAGAATTGATGACTGTACCTTGCCAGTTGATATAAACCACCATGAAAGAGTAGATGTATTGGATACACAACCATGAAATCTCTTACAGGTCTTTGGAAGCATCTCTGAGCACACATGTCAGGATGATCTGGCTAATAAAGTTTGCTTAAATCTTAAAAGGGCTTTTAGCAATGTCTCATGCCAAATGTCCAGTTGTGTGAAATAAAAAAGAAGGGATAATTATGGAAGACTAATTAAAACATTATAAATTAAGTTAAAAACTAGTTCTGTGATGGTCAATGTATTGATAAATGTTCTGGAAATGATTTGGGAAGTCAGGGACAATTTACTGACAGTACTAACCTACTCAGGCTTGAGAGTAAAGACAAAAGCTGCAAAGAGTTACAGAAGGATATCATGAGATTGAATGACTGGGCAATAAAATAGCAAAAAAAATATAACATTGATAAATATAAAATTGGGTACAATTAGTAAAAAGAAGTCCAATTTTATACATTGTGATAGCTTTAATATATACTGCCATTCAGGAAATTATTGCAGCTCATAGAAGATGATTCTATGAAAATACCAGCTTCCAAAATCAGCAGCAGTCAGGAAACAAAGAGAATAATGGGCGGTACTAGGAAAGTACCAGCTGATCAAACAGAAAGCTTTACAATGCAGTTATGTGAATTCCTAGTGCATTGGAATAGTCCAGGCAATTCTGCCTCTTCTTCCCCCTTCTAATCTCAGGAAGGCTAAAGCAGAACTAGAAATAGTAGAGCAGGGGTAGAAAAGTCTGTTAAAAATCCTTGGCCGCATGCAGCTACTGTGTGGGGTATCGTCAGCATTTCATCACTCAAGGCCTCTGCATGAATGTGCCTTTTCCCTGTAGCTGCTGCTGTAAACTGGTTTGGCTTCAGAGCTTGGTTAGGACATAGAGACTGCTGGCATGCCACGGTGGGGTGGAGGGTACAGATGGACAGAGACATGTGATGTCTATTATGTATGTAGGAGAGGTTACCTTGAAAGGAAGGGTAAGAGTTTGCAAATATCTAAGCTTTTAGTGGTGAACGTACTTTATGAATAGGACATACAGTCACAAAGTCAGTTCATTTGTCTTACCGAAAATCAAAAGTTTCAGCAAAAAGATCAGAGTTGCCTTCATTCCAGTCTGATCACTTTTGGTGTTCCTCCCAAGGGTCATGCTCTAGCTGTCTTTGCCACCTGTCCACTGTCCCAAAGATGAAAAGCACTATACTCTCTGCATCAGGTACTAAAATATAAAAAAATATTGAAGTTTTTGGTAACACATCATTACCCATGGTCTGACACAAACACAAGGTAGCGCAAGCTAATTTCTGTTCAAAGATTGGAGCCCTTGAAAAATGTTTGAATTCAAATGAAGGTGCTCTTTAAATGTTTTAATGATTTCCAGCCAAGACTCAATGCTGATGGTTGTGCTGGTTTCTCTCATGTGCATTGGTGTAGCTGGAACAAGCAGGCAGAAAACGACTCTTGGCTCCCAAATGAGGCCTCCTGCAGCAATGTTCATGGCAGTGGGTGACCGGTCTACAAGCAAATACCCATAATTGTCACTACAGGGATGCTGTAAAAGAGAAAGGAATCATATTAGAGGCATGTGCATCAACATGTGTATGCATCTTATAGTGGAAATATGCCTTTAATCAATTAAGGAGGAGACCTGGAGGTCAGGGGGAAGGAGAGGGGAGGGATTCTACTTAGCAGAGGGGAGGAGAGAGGAGTGATTGTACCTAGCAGAGTTCACACTAGCTCTGTAATAAGGCTTGCCCCGTCTTACTTAATGGCCAGTCTAATTTCAGAGCTTTTAGTAATGAAAACCAGAAAATTATTATAAGAGCAGGAGATTTTATTATAACTAAGGATTGCCACGATGTGCCTCCAAGCTGTTGCCTTAACAGGGCTTTGTGATGGATGATGCTACCAGATGAAAACAGAAAGAAAGTAAGTTTGAATCATCTGTAAGACAGGTAATGAGCTGGAGGAGGTAAAAATATTTGGGATGACTTTAAAGGTGGTACCTTTCAATTGATTTGAAAATGCTTGCCATTGTTCTTACAGGGATGCATGGTGCAGCAGAGAGCTCCTGATTTTCATTTTGCCCAATCTCCTTCTCATAAATGTCCTTCTTTCTCATAGACAGTTGAGTCAGGAGGAAACACAGGCCAAAACCAATATTTATCAAACATCTTTTATGAATTAAACTGTTGATATGAATAGAGTCAAGTTGCTATTTTCCTTATAGTTATGTCTGATGGTGTTTCCCCAGCTGACCCGTGTGGATCTACCTCCAGAGCTCACCCAGCTGCACAGGGCTGCCACAGACAGCTCCCACCATGTACTTACCTTCTCTCTGGCCTGCTGCTTTCCATCACAATTTCTCCATCCTCACATAGGCTTTGGCAGTGCACAAGTCTTTTTCCTTGTACACAGCTCCCCAGAAGCGCACAGGAGAAGAGGACAGGTTGCACATCAGGAAGCCCTGACAGCACTGGAGGGGCTTATGTTAAAAAAGTCTCTTTTTTTTAACCAAGCATTGCAAAGAAAGACGTAGCTTATCTAAAAAGGCAGATTTGCTGGCAGTCTAGGAGAGGCCACCTCTCAAGTAGAGCTGGCCACCAGGCAGTCGTAGGAAGGTTGCCAGGTGCTGTGAAGCCCATGCAGCTCTGCAGAGCAGTCAGTCATGCAAGGCCTGGTGTGTCACATTGGCTTCTTCCTGTGCCCTTCCTGTTCCGCATGGAACCAGAGGGCTCTTCAGTCACGATGGCTGCTCTCTGAGCAGCACCTTCCTTCTCCAACAGAGAGAGCAATCACACTCCCAATGTAAAACCTATAAGGATCTGCAGACACAACTTTTGCAAGGAGAAATGTTATCTCTTGTTAGCCCAATTGAGGCAGTTTAAAGCAGGGGACAAGCATTTGGGTGTGCAAGGCCTTATGTAATTGTCTTTTTTTTTTAAATCAGCTTTCTCACTAGGTATAATAAATGATATTACCTTTCCCAGCAAATTTCAACTTGCTCAAGATGATATAACAAATTTCAGATTGTATGGATTGCATATCGTATGTATCCTAAACATAAACACACACACAGGTCTACAGATAATATATCAGGAGAGGTGTGCAGCAGATGCAGTATATATATAATCTAACATTCATACATATGTATGTTATTTTAATTTCATTTTTATTGATCTAGTCTGGGTCTAAGGCATGCTGGGAGAGGAGACTAGTAGCAAATGCTTCTATAATGAAACTGCCTAAGCCACCCAGTATCAGCAGTAGTTCCCTGCTGTGTTTGCTCTGTACAGAGACAGCCTGTGCCCTGGAGGCCTTCCCCAAGGAAATGGGCTGGTGTTAAAGAAAAGCAATATATAACTCAGTAAGACAATCTGAAACCTCCATGCTTTCAAAAGGAGGTCTGGTTTGGTGCGAGGGATTAATCAGATCAGCTCAGGTGTCCCAAGGAATGCTATTGCACCAGTCTAACTCACCGCAATAATTACAGTATATGACTTTTAATGGATTTTATGACATCCCTAGTTCTCACTCTTCTGCTTGGGAGAAATTTCAGCTGGGATAATAAGGGAATAATAGCTGCTTGACCCAAAATCTTTATCAGAGAAGAAACTTGCAGCTTGATCTTAAAATCTCAAACCCTATGTTATTTCAAAAGAAAAAAACCAGCGCTTGGCACTACACAATACATGCAATAAAAGCCTGCACGTTGCCAAGAGAGCTTGACATAAGCACACTGCAGATAATGAAACAGTGGGAAAACTAATAGAGAGGAAATTATGAGCACCTTCTAAAAAGTTTTATTATAAACATACCTGTTAGCCCATGGAAGAATTTCTTTTTCACTGCAATGTGGTTAAAGGTGAATCCAAGTAAACAAAACATTCAAAAATTAAGTGGAACACAGTGGCATTTAATGGAAGTACAAGTCCATGACACAGGCTGGAAATGTATCCTTTTTGTTAGGCAAAGATTTATGCAAGCCTAGTCAAATTGAATGTGGTTCCTGGTGCACACATTTAGAGATAGTACCAGGATAGATCTAACCCTAGGATGGCGGTCTCGAATCTGAAGTGTAAATTAGGCTCCAAATCAGGAGTGGCAATTGGTAACATTTAAATAAACACCAGCAGGCCGAGTGACTGATAATCCCACTGCTCATCCATCGCTAGCCTGTGCCTCCTCGGTGAGGGTGAGTGACAAAACTGGGTACATCCTCTCAAGCATAATAATTAAATGGGCTGAATCCTGCACGGCTGGGTGTTCAAAATGCAAATACTGCTGCTCTTTTAAATTCAGCAGAGAATTTATTAGCCTTTTCTACAGATAATCAGGTGCAGTGAGGGAGAGATGAATGGTAAAATTGAAGCAATACTGGCAACCCAGAAATGGTGGGACAAATGGGATCGGGTTGTTTCTTTCCTGTTCTGGGATAAGACTATTTTAGCTGCTGCAGTTGGTTTAATTGCCTGGCCTTAGTTTTTTAAGTGAGTGAAAGCAAACCTGGAGCCTCATGCTGGTCCCTTATTTTTTGCTTTCTTGCTTGCTCTGCAAAGGAAGGGAATGAAACAAAAGGGGAAGCTGACCACTCCTCCTCCAGCCTGGAGAGGTCTCCAGGTGCCCAACAAGGATGGCTTTTGCTTTGCAGCAACACCCTCAGCCCCAGACCACCCTGAGGGCATAGAAGGGAAGAGAGAACAGAACCGGCCCTGGACACTTCTTCTCCCATTTTTTTGCAGCTGTTTTACTTGGAGTCCAGTCCTAGATCCCAGCCTCTGGTGTCCTGTTCCTCTTCTTCAACAAGGTTCTTGAGGAAACTCCCAGGTCTGCAGTGGGCTTATCAAAGTACGAGCTGAGTGATCAATAAAGCCAGTCATGTCACCCAGCCAGAACCTTCCAACATTCACCTTTATTAGACATTGGGTTTGTTTACTTTTTACCTCTGAAGTTAAACTATTCAGGCTGAAGTCATCCATGCAATGGATTTGCTTTATCTTCTGCGTAAATCAGTGACACCTAAGAAAGTATATTGTTTTCTTTAGAAGAATTTTGAAATAGGAAGAAGCTCTAATGCCTTCCTACTAAATATGGCTTTAAATTCAGCAAAGGTCATGTCCTCTGCATGAGATAATATCCACTTGTTATTCCTGTGGAAAATATGTGGATGTTTGGCTGTGCAGTGAGCCTGGAGTTGTCCAAGCAACGGGAAGCTGAAGGAGGACCACCCAGCAAAGGACACTAAATGAGACAGGAGCCCCTGGGGAGAAAATAAATTGGTGATCATGTCAATAAAGATTGTAGCCATGATGCATGTGGGGAAAGGGTAGATTTAGAGTTGCACAGATGGCATTAACTCTGACACTTCCTAGGCTTTTGCTTGCTTGAGTTAGTAGATTTTATAAGGTATTAAATATGCATATGTGCATGTACAGTATTGCTTTCTGACAATGTCCCTTTAATTTGATAAACCTGTTTGCAATTCACAATACCTCGACACACAATGCTGCTCAGTGAAAATAAGTGTTGTGTAAAATGATCCCTAAGACATAGCTGAGGAGAACGTAAAAGTGCAAAGTGGGCTTTCAGTGTTACTGAGAAAGAAAATAATCCATGTCACCAGAGGTGGGCTGCTGCTTTGGATCTTATTCTCTCTTTACAGTTTTCCTTACAGCTATGTCCAATGGTGTTTACAGTGTATGTGTTTAAGTGGAGGGGAGAAAACTGTTCACCAGAAGCCTCAAGAACCCACAACAAAAACATTCTTCTCAGTTTGTCAGTTACTTGTTTTTGTTACTTCCATAATCAGCTCTTTTACTCCTTCTTAGCTTTTAATTTTATTTAGCTGACCTTGCCTGTACACAGATCCACAAATAGAATGAGCCAGTCTCCCCTCTCACAGTGTAAGATTCAAAAATTAGTTTTTAATGAAAGATGATTCCAGTCTTTTTAAAAGAAATAGTAATTGGAGTCACAACAAGGACTATTAAACAATTTCCTGTACTGAGCTACAATAGGTGTTTTCATCTCTACACCTCTTCTAATTGTTCACTATTATTCTTACTGCTTATATATCTTGATGGGTTTTAATGTGCTTAAGATGCTTCTCCAGAGTATTTTCCTGTATTATGGTGAGCAGAGTTATTATATGGTTGGTCCTTTCATCTTCCAAGCATCTTATTACCTTATCAATTAAGATTTTATGAGTAGTCCTATCTTGCTAAAATTTGCAAATCAAATAACTTTTAATTTAAAGGAGAATGATTTTATGGTAGTGTCTGCTGGGTTTTAGCTAAAGTAAATCAAAACACACTCAGTGTATCTGAAATTGTCTTGAAAGCAGAAAGGCAGTTGCGCTGTGAATCTGTGGGGGTGGAGGTGATGAATTACACTGTGAAAGAAAATGAAAACCAGATGGCACTTGCCAAACACCAACACAGTGCAGTTATGCATAGTGGAGGCACAGCCACATAGCACTTACACAAACCTGTTACCTAGATCCTCACCAGGCTGCTGAGCAGAGCAAAGCCTGAGTTTTCCTCAGGTGTCTGGTGACATCGGGTTTTTGTGAGATGAAGACAAAGCAGCAGCTTGGGCCGAATGAGCCCAGGTTTCAGGTAAGATGATGGACAGGCAGTTTGCCAGGACCTCCCCGGCACGGGTGGCTTTGCCCAGAACTTCTGCACCGTTTTGAACGCCTGCAGGGCAGGGAGCTGCTGGCTGCTCTGATAACAGGGCGTGAAGGGGGGTTGAAGTCTGAGTTTGAACAGCGTGGTTTTTTCCCTTTTACAACAGCTCAGGCATCACTTTGGTCGCCACAAATAGTTTTAAACTCACAACTTCAGTTGAATTATGAATCTAAACTTGGTGTAGGAGGAATCCAGACTTTATATAGGAGAAGTTAAAACTTGTAGGAAAGGTTAAAACACTGACTGCACTGCAACCAGGAATAAAATTGTCACTGAGAGCTACAGCAAAAACAGCATTTTCCCCTATGCAAATACATCACATATTTTGTTGTTGCTAATATGACCCCACTCACTAGGACCATAGCAAACACAAGAAGACACAACCTGGTGATGAGGGATTGACATCAGAGTTGGGTTGGTTCTGCTGCTCCAGAGCATCCACAGTTTACAAGCTGGGGAGTGCAGCTGTAAGTGAACAGAAGCTTTTTGCTCAGCGAGTTATTGCTTATTAATGTTGTTGTTTGAATTTCTTTGCAACTTTAAAGTAGATTTTCCAATCAACAGATGAGTCATTCCCCTAATCCTCTTTATTTTGCCAACAGACAAGTAAGAAGACTCAGCTGATACACACCTTGGCATATTGCCATTTTATGATTCAGCCTACTATCATAATTGTTTGTTGTTCTGCTTTGTTTCAGTGAAAATAATGGATTATAATAATTATTTAGCATATTGTACTTCTCTTTTAGTCCTTAGATCTAGAAAGGGATTTGGACCAGTTTTCCTGCAAGTGAACCACAGCAGAGGCATGCCATTTTTATTTAGAAATACCTAGGTTAATCTTTATTATCAACATCTCTTATTAGCAGCATTAAAGAGGAAAATCAATTCCCAAGAAAATTCTTCTGGGCACTTTCCCATCAGTAAAAGGTCATGGCACTGCAGAGTTAAAGCCTCATCATCTCTGCATGACTATTCTTGCTGGGTTTGTTCCAGTTAAAATATCTTGTGAAATGGTCATATGAGTGCTTTATGATTTAATTCAGCAATTTATAGAAGATTCCCTTTGGCTAGAATTTTGCACCCTGCAGCTGAGATGCAGTAACTGACAACATGCCTGGGGCAAAGGAAGGGACAAATTTTAACTGGAGATGCTAAAAGCTTGTGTAGGTACGCATTTTTAGGGGTTCTGCCATGCTGTGGCACCATGCATAGTGCTCAAGGTGAAAAAGTTTTGATCCATTAACGTTGCAAAACTGACCCCTCTTTCAGCTTGGATGAATGTTGCAACTAACAACACAGAAAGTGTCTCTGTGGGAGAGTTTCCAGATGAGCTCTCTCATCCACCACATTGTGAAGGCAAGGGTCTAATTAGATCTATTGGCTGTTTTTCTTGCAAAACCCACCTGTGAGTTGGTGCTGACCTGAGATGCGCAGCTTCTGGCCACAGCCCTCCTGATTTACACCTGCCTAATGCTCTCCATGGGAAAAATGTTTGCTCTTATCCCTGGGCAGCTGGAGGAGGGTCTGAACTCCAGTATCTCAGGCTGAATGGCTGGATGGCAAAGACTATGTCCGTTCTATTAAAAATAACAAAACAGAGGGTTTGGTTCCTATCCCTGAGTGACATGGACTGTCTCACATGCACACAGCCCAGGACATGCTCCTCCTGTAGCACTCCCACCCCATCCTCTCTCTGGATGTCCTCTGGCACCCAGTTGGTGCCCCTTCAGCAACAGAATTATGATTTAGAGGGCTGGGGAACTTTACCTTGTTTTCTTTTTCTGAAATAATCTAGGGTTTACTCTGCAACTCTGAACTTCAAGAACCTGTAAGTAGATATTTTATTCACACCAGTGTGTGGCACGAGCACATACACCAATGATGGAGGGTCAGGTTCACACATGGTGCCTTCTGACAGGAGCTGCTGAGAAAAGACTCTCCCCAGCGGCACTTCTGAGCTCTCTCCTGGAGAGCATTCATTGGAGTGGTCAGGTCAGCCCTTGAACAAACTAAAAATTCAGCAGAGAAGAGCTGGGGACCAATGCTCAGCCCCACCCCCTGCCCCACATTTGTTTAGCAGTACTAACATACCAGGAGTCAGCACCTTATTTTCGCCAAAACAGAATTACCGAACAACCAGAAAAGGAATAACATGAGTCAAATTCAACATTGCACACATTCACTCCCTGCCAGGAAGCAAACATTCCCATCAGTTTAATCCAGATTAGAAATATATGTGTATAAATCTGGCAGAGAAGGAATCTTAAGTCTCTCAAGTCAAACTGCCTCCTGGGACTTCTCCTGGGAAAGTCAGCTCATGCCCCACCTCCCACCCAAGGTCCCATCCAGAATTATGGTTTCATCTTACGCAAAATACCCAAAGTTTTTGGCAGAATATTTGAAAATTAATACTGCAGCACAATCATGGAAATTCCTCTCTTTTTAATGGGATTTTCTGCCTGGCTAATAAGCAAATTGTCTTTTAAATGAAAGCTGCCTCTGAGTTTGTTCTCCTGCTGGATTCCAGCCCAGTTGACAGAGAAGGAAACTCCAGAGAAGTTTTTTTCTCTCTAACGATGATCATGCTGTTTAATGATGTGTAATGGTTATTTATTTATTTGTTTGTTTATTTATTTGCTTGCTTACTGACTTGCCATAGTTAATCTCTGTTGCACTGCTGCCTGCTGTCTCTCTCCATTGGTCTAAAAGGAATGTTGCACCTTGGGTTTTTCCCCCCACAGTACTTTAGCCACCCAAATCTCTTGGTGGTGGTGTCTCCTGTCTTCTAGCCCTGGGGATACTTTTCTGCCATAATCATCCTTTATCTGTCTTACGGTTAACTCTTGCAGTCCTTTTTCCCTAGAGGTGAGGGAATGGACAGACAAATGGAGCCAACAATGAATGAAAGCAGCAGGGCTGCATTGCCCAGCAGGATAAAATGCTGACTTAACCAGCACTGCTTTCAGTGCTGGACAATCACAGTTTCTTCCCAGTTATCTTACTGGTCACAATCTCTACAGGTCATTGCTGTGCTCTGTAGTCACAAGCTTCTCAGACAAAGAGAGATACATTTTATCTGGGAGGCAACCAGCACAGCAGCAGCGCTTCTGAACCTAGATGATAATTCATTCTGGCACTGTGCTGTGCTGAGTTAATATGAAAATGCAGTGCTGATTTTGTTTATTTGCTTTGTGTAAGGAGATTGATGCTAAATTTCCCCCTGCAAATCTAACAGGATCATTGTGGTTTAAGATAATTGCATAGCTGAGCATAGTTGTGAAATTGCAGTTGATTCTGGCACTGGGACCCTGCCTTTGATGTGTCTCAGGTTCATCTCCTGGAATTGAGTGCCAGTTTGTCCCACAATCCATCATTTATTTATTTAAATCTAAAATAATCAAGATCAGTTCCCAAGGCCCTATGGAACTGCCGTAATAAATTATGCAAAAATACTGTCAAGTTAAGCCTCAGCAGTTCAGCCAACTATCTACCTCCACTGTCAGCTGGAATGCATGTCTCTGCCTCCTCTGAAAACCCTCTTACATAAATGCCTTTTGCAGTGTGCCTAGAAAGTCGGCAACTTTGGTATCTTTAAAAGAAACAGAGGAAAAACTTCCAGAACCATCAAATATATCACTTTGCAAGTGCTGTGCTTTTCTCAGTTACTGGGAGCTTCTGAGGGAGGGCCATTTCTTGGTGTTGCAGGCCCAGTCCACAGAGGACTTTACTGTGCACACAAAACTGAGTGTGTGACAGGACAAGACACTCTTAATCCAAACACAGAGAGTAAGGAAAACTGCAAGGGATGACCACAGACATATTCTTTCTGCTTTCCCAGGGAAACACCATAAACTCCAAGAAGCACTGAGCACAGCTCTGAAGCACTGAACACAGCTCCTGAGATATCAGTATCTTATCTCTGTACTGGGTCTGTGTGGCAAGGTTTTGGTGGTGGGGGGTACTACAGGGGTACTACACAGGTGGCAACTGTGAGAAGCTGCCAGAAGCTTCCCCATATTCAACAGAGCCGATGCCAGCCAGCTCCAAGACAGACCTGCTGCTGGCCAAGGCCAAGGCCATCAGACAGTGCCTCTGGAATAACAGAGTTAAGGAGAAAAAAACATGGCAACTGCAGCTGGAGAGAGGAGTGAGAATATTGAGAGAAACAGCCCTGCAGACACCAAGGTCAGTGGAGAAGGAGGGGGAAAAGGCGCTCCAGGTGCCAGGGCAGAGATTCCCCTGCAGCCCGTGATGAAGACCATGGTGAGGTAGCTGTGGCCCTGCAGCCCATAGAGGTCCACAGCGGAGCAGGTATCCCCCTGCAGTCCATAGAAATGTGTGATGAACTGTCTGCAACCCCCATTCCCTCTCTTCCTGCACTGCTGGGGGGAAGAAGATAGAGAATTCAGGAGGGAAATTAAACCCAGGAAGAAGGGAGGGGTGGGGGAAGTTGTTGTAAGATTTGGTTCTACTTCTCATTATCGTACTTGGATTTAATTGTCAATAAACTGAACTAATTCTCCCAAGTCGAGTCTTTTTTGCCCACTGTGGTAATTGGTAACTCTCCCTGCCTTTATCTCGACCCACAAGCCATTTTTTTTGTCTTCTCTCCCCTGCCCAGCTCAGTAGGGAAGTGACTGATCAGTTTTGGTGGGTACCTGGCACCCAGTCAGGGTTAGCCCACCACATACTCCCAAATATTCTGCCTGGATTTCAGTTGTTGAGCTGCATGAGGCATGTTTATCAGCATCTAACCCTGAGGTAGCCATCACGTGGATCACATTGTCAGTGTTTGTGCCCAAGAGAGAAGGCTGTGTGTGTCTCATGAGACACATATTATGAAAACTGGCTAAGAAGAATGCTAGCAAAGGAGGAAGGAAATGATAAATAAAGTAGGCTTAAAATAGTGAAATTATTTAAACTATTACTTTCACTGTAGAAGCTCTAAACCCTCCACTTTTTCACTAAAGCCTATGTCCCTGGTATCTCCTGAATAACTTCCCAGTATATCCTATTTCTTCCTACTCATGTCAGTACTGTGGCAAAAAAAGTCAGTTGTCACAAAATGCTATTAAACTCCTTTAGCCTCCAAAATGCTTGGCTGTGTCTGGTCTCCCTGTTGGCACTGCTCTTTGTTATGTAGTAACCCCCATGCCCACGAATTGTCTGGAAAAATGCTTGTGGGCCCATTCCAAAACCATGCCAACAACTTTTTGCAAAAATGCAAAACAATTTTGGCAATTTCGGTTGCGTGAAGCACCTTCTGCAATCAACACAGTTCAACAGCCCATGTGCAGCCAAGGATGCTGCCCATCCAAAAAAGCTCCTGACTCAGGGAACTCGAGATCTGCAGCTGAGTCTCAGCCTGTTGTCCATACGTATCTCTGGTCTGCACAACGCCTGTGCCTTGGGATGGGTTCTACAAAAAGTCCAGGCTGACTATGGGCCCAGCACTTAGTGGAAATAATGCACCTTTCTGAAATCTGGTTCCTCAACACAAAAAAGGGAAGTGTAATGGAAACTTAAGTGAATGGAGGCTAGACTTTAGCTAGATCACTAAATCCCATTTTTCCAGATCTCATCTCTAGACCTTACATTACCAAATAGAGCCAAGCACAAGCCAAGTAGAAACAGTTTCAATTATAAAGGAGTTATACTCTCTTTGCAAATCATCCTTAGCCAAGGCCACATCCCAAATGGGTTCTGGTTTTCAGCATTTCAGTAAAGAAGCAGCCTCATGGGAATGCTAAACATCCTGGGACCAATATTAAATACTGTGTGATATTGGAAGGTCACTTTCCCTCTTCAGTATTTTCTGAATGAAAGAGTCCTTAGAATGGGGAAAAGTAAAAGGCTGTAGGATAACTTGTAGACATCCTATTAACTGAGGCTATATCTTGAGATTTCTAACATGGCATTGCTGAAGTTTCTAAAACAACTCAGCTTTCAAAACTTGCAAGACCACTAAAAGATTATTCAAGGATCAGGGAGCACAATCCAGGAACTGAAGTGGAAGAGTCTATAACTGGTTTTGATGCAATTACCATCATGCACAGTTAAATCATACATGTACGTGCTGTATATTTCACCAAAGTTGTGTTTAAGCTTTTTTTCTTATTGAAAGGCAATGAGTGGTCTGCCTTTTGCACAGGTGAATGCAATTTAGATATGTTCATAGGTAAAGCAGACACAGCAGCTGGAGGATTAATTAAACGTTTGCCTGACTATATAAACAGACAGTGATATATCTTCATAGCATCTGGCAGTTTAACCATTCACTAGGCATCCTATAATTAGCATGCTGATGAATTTAATAGAATACTGTTCTAATGTAGTGCCAGATGGTCCTTCTGACTTACAAGGGGAATGACAATCTCTGCCATGTTTACTTCAAGGGTAGCAGAACAGCCAAAAAGATCCTTCTTGGACTGCAACACTGATGATGTAAGGTTATGTTTGCTGTCCTCAGAAAGCAATGGCTTTAAGTGTTGGTATATGAAGTAAGCACGGTTCAGGAACTTCACATGAAAAGTTTGCTTGGCTTTCCTCATTTATTTCTGCTATTTGGGGAAGACATTAGCTTGCTTGCTGTGTTTGCAGAAGAACTTTGTATAAGACAAATAAGCACCAATCCCAAGGTACTGTGGAGTAGGAGGAGGTGGAGGATATTGAGTAGTGCTCAGAGAGGTCTGCTCTGCAGCAAGACCTGGGAGATGACCCCTGGCCACGTCAGTGGAGCTTTAAGTTAGTCCAAACATTACACAAGTGACTCTTTGCTGAAGCCCCATTCATTAGAGGAATTAACTTTTACAAAGCAACTAGTGAAATGGCAAGGAAAATAAAATAAGGAATATCCATGGAAGAGACACTAAAAGACAGAGATGGAGACATATTTGCTGTCAAAAAGTGAAGACAATTATTATGTAGCCAGCAGAGAATTTCAGTAAATTTCAGTATCATTCTGGAGTTAATAACAGACTTTAGTAGAATTAGTAGTCAGACTACAGCAATCTTATTATCAAAGGATGTCTTGTAACTAAGAACCTCTGGGAGAAGATACCATACGTGACAGATAAATCTCAGTGGTTCTTTCATTTTGAAGCTGGATGCAGCCTGCTAGGCCAAAGTCCCCTTCATGACAACTATTGATCATGTTCCAGCTGAGCTCCAGCTAACATTCTGAACATTAAAACTTGCTGACTGGTTTTCACTCAGCCTAGCTCTGTACAGTCTTTTTCTCTTAAATAACAAATTATAGTGTCAAAAATGTCAGTGTAGGGACTCCGTACAGACTGCTACATTATCAGCATAAGCAACATGCTCCACACTAATATCCTAAATCCCCTGCTACAGAGAAAAATTGCTTTTAACTTCAGGACCTTCCAAACTGTATCTAGACTGACAGAGATCTCAAACTACTTTAAAGATCCACGTAACAGTGCATCTGTGAAGGTACAAGGCCGTGCTGTGCTGCGCACCAACAGCATCGCCTTCAGGCCTGTGCCATGCTGCACTTCTGCCTCGGTGCAGAGCAGATTCAGTCGGGTGATGGTAACATGATGAGACTGACAGCTAGTCTGAAAGCTTCACAGAGTCAGACCTAAAGACAGTCAGAATTTACCTGTGAGATTTTGCAGCCACAGTGAAACCCACAGTGAAAAGCAAGAAGATAATCAATGAAAGAAGATGTTCTTGTTATGGAACATTAAGTGTGTACAAGAAAGAACTTGCATATAATATGTAACTAACTATACTTTTGCTTGTATAGCTAATTGTATTACTGCTTGAATGGTCATTGTTTGTTAGACAGCCTTGTTATTGTTCGCTAGCAGCCAATCTTAATAAGCCACAGTAATTGTGAAGAGGTATAAGAGCAGCAGCAGAGAAGAATAAAAAACTTTTACTTCTTACGGCTTTGGATTACAAGTGTATGTGTCGTTATGTCCGTCTCAACAAAGCGACAGTAACAGAGGAGCCTGTGGGCAGCTCCCACTCCACACCAGTGATTACACATCTGCGTGGCCTTGCCTTTATCTCACGGTGCGCCAAGAAGTTCTCATGTGAACATCCTCTCTGTTTGACAGTAGAAATGATGAATGGAGCTGTTTTCTTGTAAGAAAATCCTATAAAAGCTTGAATGACAAGAACGGACTAATCCTGCCTTCTGATGGGTCTGCAGGGCATGCTGCTACTCTCCAGCGTTACACAACACGTGTTTCCCCCCATCTAAAGGGACGTAAGTTTAACTCTACTGCTCTCCTTCTTTATACTGTTGACTTTTATAAGTCTTATTTTAAATGATGCTTTACAGAATCCAGGTGCCTTTCTTACTGGGATCGTAACCTCCGTGTGCAAACCCCTTGTTGCAGCCGGCAGGTCCCAGTCAGAAAAGTCTCTCTGGAGAAAGGATCCTGAGAAAAGGGGAGCCCGGGAGGGCGCGCGGGTGACTGCCAAGGGTGCAGCAGCGGGCGGCCTGCAAGGCGAGTCGCCCCTGTGGCTCCCGCGGTGGCCAGGGAGAGCACGGAGGGGCTGTCCGGACGCCTCCCGCGGCTGAAGTACTAGGGTGTCCCAGCAGGGATGGGGCAGGGGAAGGGAAAGCCGGGGAACGCTTGCCCCGCGTTTGCCTGTGTGTGAAGCGGGGCCGTCCCGGTATGTGGGCGGGCAGCGAGCGGAGCGGGGCGGGGCGGCCCGGCCCGGGCACTGCGGCGGCTCCGGGGGGGGAGGAGGCGGAGCGGTCCAGCCGCTGGTGACGCCGGGACGAGGGGCGCCCGCGCCCTCCGCCGCCGGGAAGATGCTCCTGCCCCGGCGCCGCCTCTGCCCCCGGCCGCCTCTGCCCCCGCACCAGAGGGGCGCGGCGAAGGGACCGGCGCTCACAGGCTCCGCTCCGCTCGTGATACCCTGGGGATGGCAGGATACGCGACGGGTTATTGCTGCGCGAGGCGGCTGGGCAGAGGGAACCCCAGTGCATGGAACCCCACCCCCCTACCCCAAGAATGAGCGGACAAATACGAACTTGTTGGGGCTGGCGGGGGGGAGGGTCGTAGGCAAGGATGTCATGCGGGACAGTGTCAAGCGCTTTGCATAAATCCAGGCAGACGATGTCATTTTCTCTGCCCCGCCCACCAACGCTGTAGCCCCGGCACAGAAGGTCACCAAATTTGTCAGGCATGATTTGCCCCTAGTAAAGCCATGGTGGCTGTTACCTCTTTGTTTTCCATGTGCCTTAGGATAATTTCCAGGAGAATCTGCTCTGTGATCTTGCCTGGCACAGAGGTGAGACTGATTGGTCTGTAGTTCCCTGGGTCTTCGGCTGTCCCGTTTTTGAAAATGGGGGTTCTATTTCCCTTTTCCTAGTCATTGGTGTCTTGGTTTCAGACAATTTAAAGGAGCACCCTCTGGAATGAGTTGTCTCCGTTTATAGGAGAATATATATGAACACATCTGAATTGCATTCACCTGTAGGAAAGGTGGGCCGGTTGTTGTCACCTTCAGGCTGATTAGTGATGACTTCCAAGATCCCAGGGCAATTTGCATTTCCTGTTTGAGCTCGTTGTGTAATGAGGGCAATCCATGTACTCCAGGTAGCATTGGTGGCATGATGGGACTTTTCCTTTAAACATACGGTCCAGCACTGGTAGTCAGGGTGCCAGAACCAGCTGGGCTTCAGTGCCAATCACTTCTGAGGCAGCTTGAACCCCTTCACAGGCTGCAAAAATCTCTTTCGCATTTGGGGTGCAGCTGGCCTCAGATCCTTTGTGTACCTGACTCCAAAACCCAAGAGGTCATCCTTGAGTCTCTCCAGGTACCTTCTGCCAGAGACTCCAGGCTATGGTGCACAGCACATTATACACATGCTGTCCTGCCTGGCCCCACGGCTACTGCATGAGCAGTTTCTTGTTTGATCTGTTCAAAGGCTTGCTGTTTTTCTTCCGTGTGACAAGGTAGAGAGGGCTTACAATCTGGTTGTATTCTGAGATGTGCATCCTTCACAAACCCATGGCACTTAGGAAAGCCTGTGGTTTTTTTCTTGCTGGTCAGTGAGGACATGGTAGCAGCTATCTTATTAATCACCTCTGTTGGAATCTGTTGACAGCTGTCTTGCCACTTCACTCCTAGAAACCGAACTTCCTGGGCAGGTCCCTTGACGTTGATGCCTTTTCTTGGTCTTAAAATCAAGAGCCAAACATGGTTAGAAGGAAAAAAGGGATTTTACCTTGGTATTTATGTTAAGGCTCCTTGGTGCACTCTGTCCAGGTGGAGCACGCTGGAGTGCACATCCAAATGCACACCAACATGCACCCCCATGGGGACCGCGAAATGCACACCCACAATAGTTTGGGTATAAAATTATAGGCTTTACCAATTAGCATATCTATCAAAGATTCCCCAATGAAAGGCTGAGCGAACCCCCCTCCCCGAGGAACCTCCCCCCCTGGACAGGCCTATCTTAGTTTACAAAATGTGTTCCAGAGAAGGCCTTGGTGTCTGAGGCTTCTGAGATGTTTGGTCTCCTCGCTTAACGGAATACTGGGCCTATGCTGGTTATCAAACCTGAACAATTAGAAGTATGTGGACTAAAAGGCCCTTAAGAATACATAAAAGTTATACAAAAGAGTACATAGAGGGGATATATATAAAAAGCAAAAAAAAGCATGATGGCATCAATGTTATTTTGTTTAATGACAAAAACAGCTTTCAGGAGAATCTGAATTATTTTCTTCCCTTTCTCAAAAACATCTGCTGTGTTGCCCCATACAATGAGGTCATTGATAAACTGCAGGTGTTCTGGAACCTCACCCTTTTCACTGCAGTCTGGATCAGTCCATAGAAAATGGTGGAACTGTGCTTCCACCCTGATGCAGTCAATTCCAAGTATACTGCATGCCCCCTCCAGGTGACAGCAAACAGTGGCCTGCTGCTAGAAGAATAGAGAAAAATGCATTTGCACTGTCAAGAGTGGGGTCCCATTTTGCTGCCGTGGACTCCAGTTCATGCTGAAGTTCCAGCCTGTCTTTCACAGCAGCACTCAGTGATGGTGTGACTTCATTCAGAATCACAGAATCAACTAGGCTGGCAAAGACCTCCAAGAACACCGATTTCAACCCATGACCTAACATTATTTTCTCAACCAGACCACGGCACTGAGTGCCATGCGCAGTAATTTCTTAAACACCTCCAGGGATGGGACTCCATCACCTCTCTGGGCAGCGTATTCCAATACCCCATTTCTGTGAAGAACTTCTTCCTAATGTCCAGCCTAAACCTCCTCTCCTGGCATAGCTTAAGTCTGTGTCCTCTTGTCCTGTCACTGGTTTCCTGGGAGAAAAGACCAACCCCCACCTGGCTCCACCCTCCTTTCAAGCAGTTGCAGAGAGTGATAAGGTCTCCTGGAGCCTCTTCCTCTCTGGGCTAAACAACCCCAGCTCCCGTAGCCACTCTTCATAGGACTTGTGCTCCAGATCCTTCACCAGTTCTGTTGCCCTTCTTTGGACACGCTCCAGCATCTCAACATCCTTCCTAAACTAGGGGTCCAGAACTGGACACATTACTCAGGGTGCAGCCTCACCATTGCCAAGTACAGGGGAAGAATCACTTCCCTAGTCCTGATGGCCACACTATGTGCTGACATACACTGACTTCCCCATCTGCTTCCCCTGTGTAGTACAGGGACCTTATCTCCTCCCCCTGTGTGTAGGGGTTTTGGTTTTGTTCAGGCAGGACCAGGGAGGTTTGCAGATCCCCTGGTGTTAACCAGCCAAGTGGCTTCTGCTCAATTTGTATCCCAATCCTTCCATGCCCCATTACAGAATACTCTTAACATAGTCTTCAGCAGTCCATTATACCTCTCAGTCTTTCCCGAGGCTTATGGGTGACAAGGGATGTAATTTACCCACTCAAGCCATGTTTCTTTGCCCAAGGGTTTATAAGGTTGTTTCAAAATTAGTCCCATTGTCTGACTCCATTCTCTCTGGGGTACCCTGTTGCCACAAAATGTCTCTCTCAAGACCTGAGATGGTGTCTCGAGCAGTGGCAATGGTTTACAGGGTACGTTGCCAGCCAGCCAGTTGTTGCCTCTACCACGGTGAGTATGTAGCTCTTGCCTTGGTGTGTTCATGGCAGTGGTCCAGTGTAGTCAGTTTGCCAGGCCTCACCATACCAGAAACCCAGATGCCGCCCTCTATTCCGAGGAGGTTTCACTTGTGTGGCTCCCTTGATTGCAGCACAGGTTTCACATTTGTGAAACACCTGTGTGATGGCCTCTGAGGTCAGGTCCACCTCTTGATCACGAGCCCGTCTGTCGCGCTGTCTGCTTGGCTGCCTGGAGGCCCGGCAGGCGACACTTGCACAGTGTTCCGTCCAGGGGAATCACCTAAGCAAGCAGCAGTGGTTCTGCCTTCTGGCTCTCTAAGAAGCAGGCTGCAGTCTAAGGTGTCACAATGCGAGAGGAGGAGACAAAGGACGAGAGAGGACCACCTGAGGCAGCGGTATCAGGTTTTAATCAGCCCAAAAAAGATGCACACAGAGTGGCAAAGAGATGGACTTACACAATACTTTTAAAGGGG
>VZRV01006242.1:1150529-1212264 GCA_013398115.1 Falcunculus frontatus | reverse complement strand
CCCCGAGTCCATTCCGTACTCCGGGAAAAGTCCAGTCCGGGTTTTCCCCCAGCCCGGATCCCGGATGGAATTTCCCGAAGGCAGAGGGAAAATCCCGGTTTTTTATGGTTTCCTCTGGCCAGCAGGAGCTGGGGTGTGCTGAGCTGCACCCTCCACCCGACTCTGCAATACTGGAATTTTCTCCAAGAAAATTCAGTGGTGCCATCCTGAGAAAAAACACAGCTCAGCAACAAACAGAGCAGTATCTCACTTTTAATGTAGCAAATATATGGTGCCTTTGAATTATGAGATCACTTTCCCATGGAATTACTAGCAAAAATGTTCACAAAAAAAGTTCAAATAAATAAGAATATGCGAATACTGACACCAAAAGCTGGGCTGCAAATCCTCAGTTAATCAAGTTCAGTCCTTCCAGCGTGGTCTGTTTATTTTTCAGACGAAAAAAACACTAATGCAATGGGAGCAGCAAAGGTCCAATACCTTTAAAATAAGGCAAAAAATAGTACATTCTAGGCAATTTCATACCGTAGAAATTTAAAGTATAATATCAGCTCAGAAAAAGATAGCACATACTGGCTGAAAAAACTGTCAAAATTCTATCTGAATTCTAACGAGGTCCTTTAAATAGCAAATACAAGGTAAAAGTTACCTCAAACAACAATAAATGAAACACAGAAAGGACACAAACAGTGATGGGATTAGGGCAGATTTCAGCAGCCTGGAGTCAAACAGGACACTTTAGCCCAATGGAATCAGCACAAGCCTCCTTGCAGCATTATCCTGCTGTATCCAACTGGAAACACGCTGGGAGAGGGTGCAGGGCAGGTAAAACTTTAACTGACCTCAGTATGAGATGCAAGCAATGGAGAAAAAAAGGAACATGTCAAGAAAAAAACCAGTATTGATTTAAATTTCTTCATGTGATTCATTACATAAAATATACATTAGTATTACTAAGGAAAACAGTTTATACATATTGGAGTAAAATTCTGTTTCTTCATGTTTTCTAACAGGGTCATTTCACTGAATTCATTTTTGCCATTTAGTAATGCCACCAAACTGCTCTTGATTTCCTTGAAGCTTCTGTGCAACTCTGCTGACAAACAATGCCAAACTTTGGCAAAAGCACTGGATTGTGTGTGATCTTTTCATGTTAAACAGGGTTATATGGGACCCCAAGTCCAGAAAAATAAACTCCTCCAACCCGCACTGATCTGGGCTTGCTGCAGGCTCTGATTCAGGCAGGAACTTCCACTCTGATGCATCAGTTCAGTATAATCATAGAACCACAGGCTGGTTTGGGCTGGAAGGGACCTTAAAGCTCATCCCATTCCACCCCCTGCCATGGGCAGGGACACCTTCCACCAGACAAGGCTGCTCCAAGTCCTGTCCAACCCGGCCATGAACACTTCCAGAGTTGGGGCACCCACAGCTTCTCTGGGCACCCTGTGCCAGGGCCTCTCCACCCTCACAGTAATCCTGGTTTTAACCCAGACTGGGCACAGTTAGACCCCAGGGTGTGGATCTTTACTGTGACTTTAAAGCAAGAAACAGGGACTTCATCTCTTCTGCCAGCTCAGAGGCAAACCCATCACCATTCTGCCTCTTCTCCAACATTCGTTTTCCTGCCTGTAAATCAGGAATAACAAATGCACCTGCCTGAAGTGGTGGAAGACACACATCTGGAGGAGCTCCCCCTCCACACCTCGCCTGCCACATGCCAAGCCCCCACCCCAGGACTCCGTGGTCCCTCCCCATCCATTTCTGCCATCGGTGGTGCCACCAGCCAGCCAGGCTGAGAGTGGACCCTGGGACCAAGGGGACCCCAGTGACAGCAGCCTGCTGGCAGGCAGGGAGCACGCTGGTGTCTCTCTCCTGTTACTCACCCCCAGGGAAGGAATTTGGAGGCAGCAACATATGGAGCATGTGGTGAGTATTTCCAGGGCATGGAAAATAAGTGTGTGTGGGGAACACACCACTTTCCACTTGCTCCAGCCGTGTGCTCAGAGGGGATTTGGAGGTTAAATGCAGTCAGAAATCCCCTTTTTTGTACAGGGAATTTTACATGTTGTCACTTTCATTAAAGGAAAAAAAAAAGCCTGCCACATATTTAAATCAGCACAACTAAAGGTGAGGATTTGGAGGCACTGTGAATTATTTCCATCCTCCACAGCCACAGTTTGGGGACATTTCCTCATGTCAGAGGCCATCACTGTCTCTGCACAGAAGTGCTGGCAGAAGCAATGTCACCTCGTGTCCCACTCACTGGTGGACACATGAGCAGCGCCAGGGACAGCCCTGCAGAAGGGACAGGGACCTGCCCGAGGCAGCCAACTGCAGGGAATAAATCTGTCCCACATTCCCCGAGTGCTTTGCTCATTAAAGGACCTAAAACAGACTAAAAAACTCAAATTCATCAACTCCTTTCTGTTCTCTCCCGGAAAGTTCCTCTATTTCGGTTCCACTATTGAACAAAAGGTCTCAAACATCGCAGCACCAGGCTCAAAAAAGTCAGGTGTAATTCTGTTCCTAGGCTGAGCTTTTGCAGCTCCCCCAGCCCATCAGGATGAACCCACACGCACATCCAGGTGAGAAAATCCCACACTGGTAACAAACTCTTCCAGGTACTCTCTGGCAGCAATATCCTGCAGTTTTGCACAATTAACCACAAAACAGAAGGCAAAAAAAAAAAAAAAAATCAAACCAACGAAAAAAGTGCATTCCTCACAGCCCCTAAAGAGTTGCCAAGGCAGTCCTGGCGTATTTAGACTGACTGTCAGGGAATGCATCTTGAAGCCACTTCACCGTAAGAGGATGGGACCTGTCACCCCTCCCTGGCACCGCCAGCGCTGCCCCAAGCACTGCACCAGCTCCAAGCTTCCCAGAGAACAAAACCCTGCAGAAATTCCCTGCTTGGGATACCCACACATGCCCCCAGACCAGCCCAGCCCCTCCTCGGCATCCCTGCAAACCCAGCCCCGAAGGAGAAGGAGGCACAGACCTCTCGGAGCAGCTTCCCCTGGAGCAGCGGGACGCGCGGCGGAGCCGGCTACATTCTGAAACCGGGCGAGAAGCTGCCCTGGCGCCTCATCTGCTCCTCGGCGTGATTAAAGATTTCAGTTCCCAGACGTCAGGAGGGATAAGGAAGGGGAGGGAGAGGGATGGGATTCCCCCACCTCCCTCTCCACGTGCACCGCTTGGCCCCTTCGCGCGGCCAAATAAAGCATGAAAAGCAAGAGGCTGCTTCTATGGGCAGGAGTAAACAGCTTTTAGGGGCTTTGCTAATGAAATAAAATCAAATCTCTGTCCGCGAGGCTGCACGCTGATTTCCTAGAATGCAGCAACAAGTCCTGGCTTCCTCCCACCCTCAGACTGCCCGGGATGAAGTCAGTGCAGCCTCACTCACATCCCATTAAATAGTTTTGAGAGCCCAGCATGTGCACTGAAGGGGAGTTGCGTTTCGTTTGCTTAAGGAAATTAAGCACATCTGTAAGCTTTGCAGGGCCAGAGGCTGATTCATGAACGGTGCTGCGGGCTCCCCAGCTGTGAGATGCAGCCCCGAGCTCCTCCGGGATGAGATCCTCAGCACCGGCAGCACCTGGGAGAAACGCCCAGCTCCCTGCCAAAACTTTTTTTGGACAGGTTTTGTCCTCGTTGCCAGGAGGGAATGACTGACAGTGACATTTCTCGTTACAGACAGAGGCCAGATTTTCAGCTGCATCTGCAGGGACTGTCAGCATCAGTCTCCCATTGCAACTGAGTGAAGTTTAAGATGCATTGCCATTCAGCAGGAAACAGGGATACCTTTGGAAGTTTCAAATTAGATGGGAAAAAAAAAATCACAGTTTTCGAAATACTTTGCAAAATAAACAAACATTTGTTAGTTCTTTGCTGTTTTGTTTTATAATCTTGTAAACACCTAAAGCATCACAATATACAGACCAAAGAATAACACCAAAATGAAGCACTTAAATGATAGAATTACAGAAGGATTTAGTTTGGAGGGGACGTAACTGAGCATCTCATTCCACCCCTTTCCGTGGGCAGGGACACCTTCCACTGCCCCAGACTGCTCCAAGTCTCATCCAACCCAGCCTTGAACACTTCCAGGGATGGGGCAGCCACAGCTTCCCTGGGCAACAAATCTGAATAAAAAAAAGCAAAAAGCATTTGGTACCCCATGGAGAGAGGGTTGTCATTGCCCTATGTGTAAATACCACAAATTACCTGCTCTGTAATTCCTGCTGCATTTCTGAGGTTGTTCAGAGCTGCTACAGTTTTCTTTAAAAGTAGGAGAGAAAGAAACAAACACATATCTCCTCTGCTTTAAAGGAACTCAGATCCAGAATTAAAAAATCCTGCTTTGACACACAAAAATCTGGAGCTGTTTTCAGTGCTCGTGTTCAGGGTGCTGTTTTCTGGCCTGCCTTTCCCAAGGTGCCCACACAATGCCTAAATCTTCTGGATTTTACGTTAGTCCAAGCCAATCACCCTGGGTTGAACCTTTGGGCCATCACAGACACCCAAACTCTCCCTAAACAGAATTTTAAAAGCAAAAAGGCAGATAGAGGTTGTTTAACTCGTGCACTGAATTCTACAAATAACAACTGTGAATTTATTGACAAACGGCTGAGGAGATGGTCTGGTTCCACTTAGGGGCTGGAAAAACCCCAATTATCAATGCAAACATCTTGCCTGGACTCTGTTCCAGGAGTTCTGTGCTCCAAGTCATCCCATTACCTCAGCACCAGCACTGGAGGAGCAGATATCCCTTTATAGCAAGGGGAAAAAGGCAGCCAGCAGTAAGGCAATACCTGACACACAGCTGACACCAGATTTCCTGAGAAAGTCACCCCCATTTTAACACAAATCAAAATTACTATTTCTGGCCTTTTTGAGTTTTTTTTTAAGGCTTGGTTTGTGGCCAAAGGAGCTGTGCTGAGGACCCTGCCCTAAGCAGGAGTGCTGGAGATGATCCTGTCTATGCACAGCACTGCAGGCTAATCACAAACAGGATGCTCTGTGAACTGGAAAGAAGGAAACCTCCCTAGTTTCTTGTTAATACCTGTTTTTCTATATTTAGTTCACTTTCAGGGTAGTTTGCAAGGAATATTTTGCACTGGCTGCAAATACAGCCATCTTGTAAGCAGCAGGGGACAGGGGGCTGAATTTGGGTGGCTTTCACTCATTTTTGTTCCTTCCCAGAGTCAGACTCAGACTAAGACACATTTCCTTTTGGGCACACTCTGGTTTTGGTCCCCGCTTTGCCCCACTGCCTCCCATCACTGGGTTGGTAGCAGCCTATGACGTTTGGGATCTCTGCCTGCCTCCTTGCCGAGGTGAAGCTGAATAATGAAATTAAGCGTTGTTGAGGGGTGGAGGCACAAAATGCACAATCATGGAAGTGTCATCTTTTCAAGGGACAACTGGGAACAGCGACCAGCCCTGGCTGTGAGTGTGGCTAAGCCAAGAGAGTAGCAGGAGCCTTAGAATTTACAAGGAAACACACATTCCTGTATTCATTTCCTTATTTTCTTGACAGAGCCGGTGGCACAGCTTATGGGGCCATCTGGAGAGCACATTGTGTTCTCAGAAGGCTGCACAGAGAGCTCGGGGCAGCTCAGACAGACTCACTTGGTATAAACTTCTTGCTGCTTACCAGCTTTGCCACCTGCCTCCCAGCTTGGCTGGTGAAAGGCTTGCTCTAAGGTGAGGTTCATTAAGTGCTGAATTCTCACTGTGGCATTAAAAAGGAGCTGCAAGAGCTTAGACACTCTCAAGAGCAGGTAGAGGCAAATATTTCAAGAACATAGAAGTTCAAGATTTGTCCATTAGAATGTATTTATTTGAAAATACATCAAAACGCCTGGGTAACACATCACAGTGAATGGTTGGTCCCTCCCCACAGTCCATCCCTGCTGAGTGGAGAGTCCTGCCTTTCCAGACAGCAGTGGGGTGTGACTCTCCTTGGCTCATTCAATGGCTTCCATGACTTCCATCACCAGAGTCCGTGGTCCTGTCATGATGAGGCTGCTGATGGTCTGATAGTCCAGATGCAAAACATAAACCCCATTGACTGAGAAAACAAACTGGCACACCTGCAAGAGAGGAGGGACAGGTTACCTCCAGTCCCACAGCACCTCCTGCCCGTGACTAACCAGAACCAGGGGCTGTGATCTAAATAACTTGTCTCAAAATCCTTGAAACCCTCAAGCATCACCACCCCGTAGCTACACCAATAATCACAGTGCTGCAATCCCTGTGTCATAAAAATGGGACCAAAGGGATTTAGGCTGTGAGCTAACGGAGGAAAAAAAGACTCATTTATGAGCAGTGGCTCATTCTACAGATGGAAATGAGGCACAATATTAACATCCAGCAATTTGGTAGCAAATGAGATTAGGTAAGGAGAAATTAACTGGGCTCTTGAGTAAATGAAACAAATTCATCCATCCCCTTCCAATCCTGCCTGAAGCAAACAAGGAGTCACACTCTGCCTCTGAAGAATCCCAGTATTTCAAATATTCATGTGACTTTAGACTATTATCAGCTTTCAGAAATTAATCCCTCGCTGGTGGAACTGGGAAACTCAACACTTCTTTCATTCATGTCTAAAACTCTACACATGAAACTCACACATGCCTGGGCCTAAAGTGAGTTTCAAGCTCCAAGTTCATTTTGCCTGAACTGGAAATACTGGAAGTTACTTGATGAATCAAATCAAGGCATCAATTTAATGTTATTAAGGTTTTGTGTACATGGAAAACAGCTCCGTGCAGGAGTCCATTGCTAATAGCAGGGAAACAAAATGGGCAGGAACTGAGCATTTCAGGAACTGTGAGAGCAGGTGATTCAGGACAAAGCTCTGCTCCTTCCCTGCTTCACTGGGGTTATATAAAGTCACTGGAACTGAGCTGGGGATTCTCTGCTTTGTTTTTAGTAGCTCAAACAGTTTTGACTGTTCCAGGGTCTGGCACAGGGATGGTTTACTTTTGACAGAGTGTTTTGAGTTTTAGCTGCCCACAGCCCCTGTGCTGCCCTGGAAAAGGCAAATCCCCCACTCTGCCACCACACTCTGGCCACTCTGCCTGCAGAGAGCATCCCTCCCTCCACCTCTCCCAGAGCTCCATGTGCCCTCTCCATCAGTTTGATCCCCACTGCAGGAGGTGGGATTACCACAGAGGATGCGTTCAGCCCAAAAAGCTCAAACAGGACACAAATCCTGTCTCCTGTTTAGCCTCCATGAGTAAGAAGTACCTTCATCCCTGCAGCAGCAGCAGGTCCTCCTGGGTCCACTGCCTGGATGTGGCAAGGTCTTCCTCCTCGAACCACAAACCCCCAGCCCACTGCATCCCCCACAATCTGCAAGCAGAACAAAAGGGGTTTAAAAATCAAGGAACGGGCTGGAGAGAGGAGATGCAACAGCTCCTAGAGAGATGGAGAGCTCATGATCCTACCCTGTTATGTGTGGGAGAGAAAGGGCCATGCACCAAGTGAGGTGCACAAGTGATTAATTGCTCCCTGCAAAGCTGCTTTCTGATTAATTACCTGTCAGCAAGTGCAGGAAAGAGAGTCACAGGCAGCATCAAGCTGAAGTTCAAGGCATACACCACGAGCACGCTTGAGAACATTCCCAGAGCATGCACACGATGCTTTTTCCTTGGCACAGCAGAGCATTTCCTGGGTGGAAGGAGCTGCTCTTGCCTTTCCCCACTCTGATGTCAGCCTGCCAGAGCAGTTTGCTGGAATACTGCGGCCCTCTGATGTGACCAAAAGAGAAAAGGAATTCCCAAGGGACTTTGCACATCACCCATATAAATAAATAACAGCAACTGCAGAGCTAAGCAGGAGGAAATGAGCCATGAAAGGCCCAGGCTGGCAGAGTTGAAGGGCAGGGCAAGAGCATTCAGGAGGAGAATGAGCAGCACATCCTCGTGCCATGCTAATCACCAGCTTGATTTTTCTTACTGCTTCCCACCACTTTCTACAGCACACCTAATTTGGGAACCCGATCCACAGTTCCTCCGCAACCCTGCTTGTGCCAAACCAGCACGGCAAGGCAGCCTGCACGCTTTCTACACTGCTCTCTGTGAGATTGCCCCTTTCAGAGGTGGGCAGTGAAGGGATGAGACACAAAAATGACCAAGTGCAACAGGATCCACAGGGCAGGAGTTGTAAAATTTCCACCCAGCACTCACCAGCCCTGTCTTGACCAGTCCTACAGCTTTATAAATAATTTAAAAAGCAAAAGCCCCAAACTCAGGCTGTCTGCAGCATCCTGGAGATTTGTCCATGTAAAAAGCCCAACATAAGGAAGGCAAGAGTGGCCCTTGGATGCTCTCCCCATTCTGTGCAGCTCCATCAGGTGCTGATGGATCATATCAACACCCCTGATCTGCAGAGAGACCTGAAAGATGCATGAAGCTGTGCCTAAAGCCGTGTGACAAAGGGTGAGTGTCACAGTCCCAAGTGTCACAAGATTTACTGATTCTACAGTTTGCATGGAGCTGGATGGAACAGAAATCACAGAATCTTAGAATGGGTTGGATTGGAAGGGACCTTAAAGATCACCTTGTTCTAATCACCCTGCCATGGGCAGGGACACCTTCCACTACCCCAGGTTGCTCCAAGCCCTGTCCAACCAGGCCTTGGACACTTCCAGGGATGGGGCAGCCACAGCTTCTCTGGGCAACCTGTGCCAGGGCCTCCCCAATGGCAAAAAAACTCTAAAAGGAGAGGTTTTTTATGCCCAGGAAACATTTTTTTTCCTGATCTACCTCATGGATATACATTAAACTCTCAGAGGGGCTGAGCACATTTTCACCTACAAGAATATGTGAAGACCTTGACCCCTAGAGAGTCACCAACAAAAAGCCACGATGATGTGACATGCAGTCAAAGTTTTGGCACAGAGAGGTCAGAGCAGCCAACAGAAAACCACCAAAGAGCAGGAAGGGAGCTGGATATGCTGGATTAGCAATGCCATCCCCAATGGTCACTCACAGTCAGCGTTTTCTTGACATAGGGGGCCCCAGGGGACAGCAGCTCTTCGTTGGTGACGGGTCTCTTTAACACTAGAGCAGAAGGTGACAGATTCTATCAGAATCAAGGGGTTTGTACAGTAAAGTGCATAACAAGGCAGCCTGGGGATTACCCCAGGCTGGAAAACAGATGTTAGAACCACAGTTCCTGCACACAGAAACCTTTGCATCCATCTCGGTGATTTTCCAAACACACGCACAACTTTTCAAACCAAGATGCAGAGGTGAGGCTGACCCTCTCCTCTTGATGGGTCTTGAGCCCGTGCCCTGAAGGAATAAATGTCTCCCCTATAACAACAGGCAATGCAGAAGCCCAGACCTGATTTGGGGTTGCACTCAGCCACAGGAGGGAATACCAGCGTGGGAGGAGCGCTGAAGTAGGCGTTGGAGTTTCCAGAGAGGGAAGTGATGCTGCTCCTTCGAACCGCTGAGACAACTTTGATCTCCTTGTTGGTCTGGACTGAAAGAGGCAGATAAAAAAAATTGTCAGTGAAAAAATAGAGCAGTTTAAATAACAAACTTCCCCCCAAGCCTGACCTACGCTTGAAAGGTATGTGTGCACCGAAGACGGCATTTGAGCTCAGAAAGAATAAAACCAGTTCAAAGAAGCATCAAGAGCTGAGCTGATGCTAAGCTGAGTTATTTTCCTGGGGACAGGGGGCTGTGCTAGAGACTGTCACTGCATTGTGACATCCACCACAAAGCAGTGGGATGGGTGTGCACCTCATGGGATGCCCAGAAGAACCTCTCAAACTCTGCTGGAGCAACACACTCAGCCCTGGGATACTCTGGTAATGTAATCCTTGCTTTTACACCCCTCCACAAACACATCCACAGTTACCAGAGAGGAAGCTGGTGTTGCCTGGGTCTGGGTTGAGCTTGCGAAGGCAGAAGGGGCTGTCAGGGCTCTCGGAGAGGGCACGGGAAGAGTTCTCATTGAGTAACTCCGTGAGACGCCGGCGGCGGCGGAAGTTGATCCAGAACTGGTAGAGGATGTCACTGTCAAAGAAGTGATGCCGATTGGAGACTAGGAGAGAACAGGGGAGGAGGGAAAGGCTGAGGGGGTGGAAAAACAGATAACAAATACCCTGAGGGACCCTCATGAATTGCTTTTAATGCCCCTATGCTCTACTGCAGCTTTTCTGCCTGACTGGGAGTGCTGCCTGCAGGGAGGGAGGAACAGCAGAGCCACCCCCTCAATCTCCCAGGGGTGCACTCAGTGTCACAGCCCTCCACCTGCCCCTGTCCCAAGACACTCAGAGGACTCCCTGCCTTCTGAATTGGAAGTTTAATTATAGCAGATGGATATGATCTGCCAAGTGGAGCTAAACATTACATCCTCACACCCCAGCCCTCAGAACCCAGGGCTGCAGCCCAGGCCTGTGGCCGGCGGCTTTGAAGAACTGAAGAGCAAGAGCTCAGATTTCATCTCAAAGCCTTTGTGGGTGGTGGAAGACTGCTCTGGTTTCAAAGGTCACCAGCTCCAAACATAGAACTAAAAGGCTCCATTGCCATCTCCAAGTGGGCACTTGACCAGCACTTGTTGCATGGCATGAATGGGGATTTGTTCCTCACACAGCCACGCTCATCCCTCGCTTTCCACCCCGGCTTCAGCCGGGCCCTGGCTCACCATGCTGAATGATCCCGTGCTCCAGCAGTGCCCGTCCCAGCTCCACTGCTTCCTGCCTGTTCTCCACTTCTCCCTCCTGAATGAGCCAGTCGATCATCTCAGAGCCCAGGAAAGTCCTCTGGTACTTCACCGAGTTCTCCTCTCTCACTTTCAGGATTGACTCTTCCACACTCACCAGCCTGGCACAGAGGTGGGACAAGGCTCCCGTGATGCCAAACATCCCTGCCAGTCCCCACGGGAATTGCAGCCGGGTGAAGCAAGGCCGAGAGAAGCAGGCAAAGCATTGCAGCCAGAACATTCCTGCCGGGGAGCAGCGGGAAGGGAGGGAGGAGCGTGGAGCTGCAGTCGGGCACCTTCGTAAATCTTCATCGGAGCCGAGGAAGCAGCTCCAGCAAAACCAGTTGGGCTGTGACCTCGGCTAAAGATCACAGGGAAAGCCAAGCAAGCGACTGAGTGTGGGTAACATGAGGCAGGCAGTCCGAACGCAGGGATAAGGTGGGTTTCGGTCAGCAGGTGTTCCATTGGCAGCATCTGAGAGCTAAATCCAGCGTCTCCACGAGAGGGTGCAGCCGGCTCAGCCATGAGACTGCCGGGATGCTCTCCCCATCCCACGGTCACTGCTGCGGATCAAGAGCAAAGTACAGGGATGCACATCTGGCAAAGGGGCAGGGACACACCCAAAATCACCACCCGCCTGGATGGAGGACTTCTCCTTCAGAGTCAGTTTGTGACTCTCCTTGCCAGAGTGGGAGGATGTGAAATGTAAGGAGGCTGTTAAAGGAAACTGGTCCAGAGAGTGGATTGAACTCTGGAAAGACGGCTTGGACTTAGAACCAGAAACAATCAACACAAAGAAAAGTAAGGACTTGGAGGTGGAAGGAGTTTTCTGTACTCTCTGGGAATTAACTTTTCCATTACAAATTTTGCAAACAGGCTAAGTGAGGTGCAGGGACCCAGGCCCATGAGGATCCTGAAAATCCCATACTCTGCTGACTTTGGTGGGACATAAGTCTTAATACAGCTGGTGGAAGCAGCTCACATGAGGAGGCTGGAAGGGTGCTGGGAATGTACCAGATCCCAGCACCTGCACTTGGGCTGGAGTGGAAGCATCTAGGAGTTCATAGTAAAACTCCTGTCCCATCCCCAAGGATGCTGGGTGTCCTGCAGCTGTGACAGGGCTCAGGAAGCAGCATTTCCCAGTGGGACAGCAGGGAGTGCAGAGGAGGAAAAGCAAAGCCAGTAGGAGCTGTGGCTCCCAGCTGCAGAGCACCAGCAGCCAGCACAGCCAGCAGGGCACAGTCCCAGTGCCCCAGTGCCAGGGGAGGACTCACGTACTTCTCATAAAGGCTCTGCCCTCGCATGAACACCTTCACGTCCTTACTGAGGGGGAAGGTCCCGTCATCCTTGCGGAAGCGGTAGAGCAGCTTGGCATCTTTGTAATCCGAGTGCTCGTCACAGACTGGAAGAACACAGGGCAGGGATGTCAGTCCATGAGGGACACACAGGGCTCACACTCAGCAGGATGTTGTCTCCAGGTTAAAATCTATGAGGGCTTCACGCCATGTCCTTCCCTGTGCCCCTTGTCCCATGGAACAATCAGCATCTGAGACCTCATCCCCAAAAATTACCTGCTCGTGAATATCTGAAGCTCATGCTGGTGGGAGAGGTCAATCCCAATGCACAGACCTTGGGAAAGGTGGCGTTGGGATCTGCATTTTGTTTCAGACACTAAAACATCCATTAGAAAAAACAGGGCGCCTTTTCTTTTCATTTAAGTGCTAATGTTTAGATTTAGACTAAAAGAGGATGAACAGAATTGCCTCAATCAAGTTTTTTTAAAAAGCTACAGCCACGTGTAAGCAGACTTGAAGAACAGAGGGGAAAAAACCCACACTGCACTCAAACCCCCATAAAATCACCTCCATCTGTCAAAAATACTAATAAGCTAAAAAATAAAAAATGGCACAAAATTTTCCACACCATTTTATGCCTACCCTGCCCAATTCATTTGCATGGCAAACCGACCTCAAGAGAAAATTTCCTTCAAGCCAGGTGCAATACAACTGGAATAATTAAATTTCTATGAAAAGCCTTGGATTCATCTTGGGGATGGCACACAGTCTGTAAATGCACATTTTTATAGTTCATGTAACCTCTAGCAGGTAAATATTTGGGATACAGTTGTGAGATAAAACTGCCTGAAACAGACTCCTAGACTACAAGTACAAAAATAACCCTAAAACAAAGACAAAAAACCCAGCCCAAAAATCAGAGTTTGGATCTTAAAAGTCAGCCTGCCTCCAGGTCCACCCATCTGAAGCAAGAAGAAGAAAGTTCAGTGATAAAAAAACCCAAAACCAAACAAACCAGAGTAAAGAATATTCATGAGAAACAAAGAAAATTAGTCAAAGGGAAAAAGAAAAACCACAAATGTTTCCTCACTAAAGTAACATCATCCACTAGAGCGAAATTCAAAAGATTCAAGATACTTCTTGTGAAAATTTTAACACTTTTTCATCCTTCTGAGCAGACCGGCAAAACCACATTCCCCTTCAGGTGAGCAGCAAAATGCCAAAACTTGTCAGATTATCTCAGGTTCATCATTCCTGCACAGCAGCTGTCTCAGATGCAATCAGGGCTCTAAAGCCTGTGACTCACCGAGCACGAGGGCAGGATGAGGTTGTTTTAACAGAGAAAGTTTGCAAATATCCCAAAGCCATTGCAACTGGGAATAGAACATAAAACCCTACAGGACTGTGCCCGTAGAAAACCAAAGCAGTTTTACTATTTAAAGACCAATTTCAATGTGTTTCCAGCGTGTAATAGAACCAAAGCTCAAAGCACACCAGACAATTAAGAGGCAGCATGATGATCTTCATGAGATAATTATCTGGATGCCAGGGGAGACGAGGGCAAACAGTGTAGCCAGACAATTGCCAAGCACCCAGAGCAGTGCTTCGTTAGCTGGCAGCCCTCTTTCCACAGGCCTAACAAAATTAATGGACAAAAAACAAGTTGGAAAGTCAAATTCTGTGTCCTGCCAGGAATTATCACAGGAGCAGGAGGGACGTGTCTTAATAAGCAATCAAAACAGTGCTGGTACCCAGTGCTGCCCAGGTTTAATTAACTAATGGATTTACTTGAAACCATCAGCTGCAGAGATGGAAAAATAATCAGGTTTAAATGTTAATGGTTAACTGAGAGCTCCCTGCTTCAGCTTTTTGTGATAAAGCCCAGCAGTAGTTTATTTTTATTCAAGGCAGTTTAATGTAAAGGGCATTACCCTCAGCAAGTAGCAGATGGCAACAGGGAGTGTTTGCATTGCAGTGGTCAAAGGCAGCTATTTTTGGACCCCAGAGAAGAGGGGGGAGGAGAAGGTTTGGTTTGGTGTGGTCATCATCTGCTTCTGTCTCCTCAGCTACATCCTTGTGTGACAAACTAGCACCCAGCTCCAGGCTGCCACAGCTCCTGTCCCAAAGCCCTGGGAGCAAGAGAGCTCAGCCAGAGCCATGACAGAGGTGTCCCAGGGCTGTTTGACACTCTGGGGCTTTTGTTCCTGGCTGGGCCTGAAAACCACAAGGACAGAAATTTCTTTTTGCCCATCTGAAGCACTTGTTTTCTGTTGTTGTATCAGGACCAAGGGCTGGACCTTGGGGATTGCTCTGCAGCTCGGAGCTCAGTATGTCATCTGGGTTAATCCAAAACATCTGAAAGGCCCAAAGAAATTTTAAAAAGAAAAAAACCCTGAATACTGCTAAGAGCTGGGATTGAGCTTCAAGCTGCTTTTTCTCCACACTTCCTTTTTTTCCTTCCTTTTTTTTTTTTTAATTAGGTTCCACAGACAAGCCTTTGTAATGGTGGCACACACTTAAATCCCAGGGGAGGCTTTCCTACAGGATTGCTGCAGCTGCAGGTCCACAGGTGTCAGAATCAATTTTCCTTGGACTGATGTAGACTCCACAGCCCTATTTATCCCAGCACGGGGAAACTAAGGAATACGGGGGTCTTACGGTAAGAAAACTAATTTCCCTGAAGATGTGAAGCATGTGCTGTAATTCAGCCTCCATTTCTGGGTGACATAAACATGAGCCAGACCAGCTTCTATACAAACATCCACCTGGCTGGATAGAGGGATACAGGTCAGGAATACAGAGCAGGTGCTACTGAGCTTGCTTTCAAAGAGGAGACACTTTAGATGTCATTTTACCACTGCACAGCCCAAGCCCCTTCTCTGGTGGGCAGGGAGCTGGCACATCCCCCAAAGCAGAGCAGCTTCACACAGATTCAGCCTCTCCCAGCTCCTCCAGGAGCCCTCACCCACAGCAGGGCGGCAGACAGGGACGTGGCCCAACTCCTGTGTGCTGCACCGAGGGACACACGGGCTGAGCAGATGGACAGCCCCCACCCTGGGGGTGGCAGGGACACCCACACACCGTGGTGGATGATGTAGTGATCCATCAGCTTCTGCATGAGGCGGATGCCGGTCTCGCGGTCGGGCGCTTCCTTGTGGTCGATGAGCCAGTCCGTGAGCTCCTTGGCCACGAAGCAGTTCGGGTACGTCCGCAGGTGGTACCTCCTGTCCTTGATCAGCTTCCCATCGTGGAGGCGAAGCCTGGGGGGGAAAGGCAGCCACTGAGCACAGCTGGGCTCACAGGGGAGTTTGGGCCTGACGGCCCAGGTCTGTCCAGCTGGGAGAGACCACCCAGGATGAGCTGGGACTTGTGCCAAGCACTCAGGGACTGATAAATTCAACCAAACCCCTTGGCATTGCCAGACTGCATCGGTCAATTCCAAGGAGCCTCTCCACCACCCCTTCTCTCCTCCTACCACCACTCAGGTTGCCTGAGCAGACAGTCTGACCCATACGTAGCTTTTTGCTCTAAACAAACCTCTCAAACCCACAGCAGCCCAGCAAAGGGGTGAAGAGGGGAAAAAAACTCAGAAAAAAGATAGCAGCATATGTATTTATTATCTCGGCATGATTCTGTGTCTAGTTCTCCTTCCCCATGACCACAAAAGCAGGAATAAAGCTGCCCCCAGGACAGAGTCTTACTCATAAGTCCAGGTGGGAGCAGGAACAGGAGCCCTCCTTTCTTCTGTCCAAGCAGTGAGTGCCAGGTGGATCCCACCACTACCTAATCCATGTACCCACTAACCCACAGCAACAGTGGATGACAGTCCTGACATTTTCTGGTTCCAGCTGGGATTGACTGGGACAGAGCTTACCCAAACAACAACCTTCCTATCCCGAAAACCCTGATGTTATGCCTGGTCTGCAGCTCTGATGGAAAGATAGATGGGGGAAGGTTACTCAGGTGAGCATGGCTTTGACTTTCAAAAGGACCTTAACAACTGAGCGAGCCACGAGGCACAGAGTTCCTCTGTGCTCCAGCCAAAGCCAGCCCAGGTTGGCAGGAGATCTGTCCAGGGGCCAAACTTTTGCCCTGTAGTCATGACCGTTCCCAAAACACCAGCGCTGGAAAATGCCCAGTGTGTGCATCAGGCTCTGAGGAGAGATATTAATTAAACATCTCTGTAACTCCAGGATGGTTTTCGTTTCAAATTATTCATCACAATTCCCAGTTTTGCCCCAGGCCAGTGAGTTTTACTAAGGCATTAAACACTGCAGCCTTTCGTCATTTCATGCCTCAAGTTCTTTTGTTCTTTTTGGAAAAGTTATGCCTGTTGGACAACGCTTTTAGGTACCTCACAAGAAGTTTAAATACCCTAAAAATCTATCAGCTAATAATGTGTTATCTTATATAGCAGGATTTACAAATACTAAGTTCCTAAAAGTTTTACCCTAAAACATTTTGTTAGAGGAATAATTAGTAATTCATTGTTGTAATTAATGCTGAGAAGTTGACAGAAGTTTTCAGACCTTCCTGCTAATTAAAATACTAAACTAAAGATTCATGCAGAGCCAACTCCTGGCCTTGCCTTGCACAGACCTCCCTCAAATCCTGAGGTCCACATCCAGTATTTCACTCTTTACAGGGAAGGCTCATTCCCACATGTGACCAGCACTCGGTCTGCAGATGGATTTTACCCGGAAAGAACAATCCACAGACAGCTGCCTTGCTATTTTTAGAGGTTTTGTCTTTTTTCTTCCTTTATTTCATGGTCCACTGTCAAAATGCAACCAGATAGAGTCAGCAGTGACTGCAAACAGAGGCTCCCTGCCTATGAGAGAAAACACACCCAATTTTTATGCTTTTTCTCCTTCACAATCAGCAAGTGGGAAGGCACTTTAGAGGAATGTTTGGTAAAGATAAGAAATGTTCCAAGAGTGCTCTATTGCCAACAAGAATCTGCAGGACTCTATAAAGAATATATTTGTGTACATACATATATATATATTTACTCTCACACACAGCCTGTACATACAATAACACATAGACCATAATCACACAAGGCCCGAATAGAAACTGGTTGGGAGAACATTATTTCCCCTGCTTTATTCCCTTTTCAAAATCATGTTTCAGAATACAGAAAAAAATGCACAGATTTTTGAAGGAGAAAAAAAAATATTTTTAGCAAGCAATGCTGCTAAGGCCTAAGATTAAAAAAATTAAAAATACACTTATTCTGAAAATATTCTATTGGGAGCAATTGCCAGCACAGGAATTAAGTGGTGTTTCAGCACCTCTGGAGCAGCAGCATCTTGGACCTTTAAGGGCTGGTTTAAGCCTGTGACAAGTTTTCCCTCTGTCCTGCAGACCCAGGGCAGCGGAAGAGGCTCGGCTCGAGTGTCCTTGTGGACTTTTCACTTTCCTCTTGTTTACTGTTTCCTGTCAACCCTGAAGAGACAAACTTTGTCCTTCAGCCACAGGATGTAACAGCTCTTGTGTGATGTTACAAAAACAAAGCTGGTGAAACCATGAGTGGGTTCTAATCATGCTTCCAGATAAAAAAAAGATTAGGGAAATATATAATAATATGCAATATTATGAGTTTTCTAGATGGCAAAATCTACCCTGTGGACATATTACTTCTTCAAAAGGATAAAAAAAAAGGCAGAATAAGGTCAGGATAAAACACTTGCTGGAACATGAGAATGGGCTCTTATGAAACACTCCTGGCTTGGCAGTCGGAGCCTCCACGTGCGTTTGCTTTGGGGAGGTTGTGTTGGGTAAGCAAATTGTTTCTTTGTCAAGGTCACTACAAAGCCATCATTATTCATCCTGGGTAACCTTGTTGAAAGGGGCATCCAAACAGAAGAGGAATAAACTCTCCCTCATCTCCCATGTAAACAGACCTTGAGCATCTCAAATGACAAGGTGGATCTTTCAAGGATATTAACTCCAGTTCACATCCACACAGCAGCTAAGAACAAATGAGTGGCCTTGGAAAGATGCATTATCCAAAAGATCTTTTCTGTTCCTATCTTCACAGGGAAAAAAAAAACCCAACAAATTTTAAAAATCCCAAAACAACAAACAACTAAGTGCTCACCAAAAGGCAGCAACAGACACAGGAGAATTTCTGCAAAGCAGCTGCTCCTGCAGAGGCACATTCAGGCAAAAAGAGCTGCCTCAAACAGGCTCAGCAAACCCAAGTTTGCATCACCCCCAGTCTGAAAAAGCACCAGTACATCTGAGGACAAGGGAGGGCTTTGCACACCTGTGACAGCCCAAAGTGGTACTGAGATGTTTTATTTCCCTTGTATGTAAATATAAGTACAGGAAGACTTAAATCTCAAAAAGAAATTGCAGGAAGCACAAGTCTACTTCCCAGTCCTCCCTTTCACCAGTGCTAGAAATTTAATAATTAGCTTTTTAAGGTCATTCTGACCATGAAGTGTCATCTTTGAATAACATTCACTGCTACATCAAGCAGTGCCCCATGATCCCTCAAGGAAGTCATGCTCACTACAAGAGATCCAAGTCCAACAGAGAACCACCAAACCTCCTGCAGACAAATGACTTTTGGGCAAGAATACAAATTTTGGCATGCTCAGCTACACACCTTAAAGTGAGCCCAATTTCCAGAGCACCAAAATATGAGCACTTTATTTAACAGCATCACAGTTTGAGTATCCAAATAAAACATTTGTCACTTCTGAGAGTTTTGGACAGTGGCAGAAATTGCAATTTTATTCTTTGTAGGAAAAAAGCTTCCTTCTCTTCTCACTTTTTCTGTGCAAGACACGAATTTACTGAGTATATTTTATGTTTAGGGGTGATTGATGCAGCTTTCCAGAGCTATGAGAACACAGCTGCTTCTCTTGACCATGGGAGTACCCAGACAAGAGTGCACCAGGGCTTGTCCATACTTGAGGAACTCCGATTACAGCAGGGTGTGAATGCAAAGTGAGGAAGCTGCTCCAGAACCTCTCTGTGTAGATAAGCCATTTGTTGCAATTAGAAGTGACTAATTGGGCCTCTCTTGCAGAATGCCACCCAGGAATACACAACGCCCAGTAAAACCGATGTGATTTTCATGCAGGTTTATTTGTCTGACACAAGAGGAATGACAGCAGACGTGAGGAACGAGCCCGAGCCAGCAGCCCTCTCAAACTCAAGGCCAAAATATCAGCGAAAATTTTATCATCATCTTTTTAGTGGAGAGAGACTGAAAGTACGAAATTCTCTTTCCCCCTCCCTGGACCAGGCAGCTGTTGAAGCAGAGGGACCCTGGCAGACTGGCAAACCCAAACCACCCTGGCCAATCTCCCAGCGATTCCTTCAGGACCCGCTTCATTCCCGGCCATCCGCACAGAGCATTCCATCAGCCCTCACTTGTGCAGCTATTCCTGGCTGGGAAACCCATCCTGACACTGAACAGACTCACCCCTCTGGCCAAGCCAAACTCTGAGGGATTTGCAAACTTGCTGGGAAGCCAAAGAACTGCAAAGGTGGAGCAAAGGTTTGTTTGATTTAATGCAATAGTGGGGAGGCAGGGCAGGAAGCGGGGAGCAGGGAAAAACAAATGTTTGATGTTTCATGTGGATACAGCAGCGTTATTTGCTGATGGAGGTTTACTGAGTCAGGGCAGCTGCGAGGCTCCTGTCCCTGCCTCTGTATTTCACATCTGGGGAAAAGGGGACGACAGCGTGGACATTTAGCCCTGTCCATCTGCTGCTGTCTGAGACATCACCCAGCCTCTCTGCCTCAGTTTCCCCACTGCTCTCCACCGGCCATTCAGGTCCCAGGAGATTCATACCACTAACTCCTTACCTGCCACGCTGTAAGATCCCCAAAATACAAGAGAGAAATTGAAACACTCTGTGTTCTGCCTCACGCAACTCTCCTTCCAGCCAGAGGTTCAGTAGATGGAGCAGCCCAGCTCCAGGCTGGTGTCCATCTCCTCATCCTCCTCCCCAGGTTTTACACCAACAGCTCCTTCCCATCCTTCTGCACTGGGAACAGGCACCTGCCCAGAGCAAAGCAGAAGGATGCAGCTGCTGTGTGCTCAGCCCCAGCAAAAGGACCCTCCTCTCCCTCACTGTGAACTCTCAGAGTTTGGGATCTCCCTAAACGAAGAAACTTCAAGGCACTTCAGCTATGGGGGAAAAAAATAAAGAAGAAAAAAAAAAGATGGATGTCCCCAAAACTACATAAATTTTGGGGTTTCTATTCAATGTCAGCCCAGTGTGCAGTGTACTGGAAGAGTTCTGTTCACAAACAAATTTACTGTATCCCCTTCTCGTGCTTACAGTCACAATCACCAAATGGTCTGGGGGCTGATCTGCTCCTGTCCTGCAACAGGCACGAGGAAGTCACATCACTCCCCACACACGGAACACAGTTTTAACACACAGCTTGGTTATTTTATTCTCTCTCCGAATACCTGACCCCTTCCTTTGGCCCGGTCTATGGGGCTCAACTTAAACCTCAGTCACTCCAGATGAGTAAAATACTGGAAATATAAATATGAATAAACCTGCTCTGTCCCTTGGCTGTATTTTCAAGATGGGGCTCCAGTCCTTAGCTGGAAGTTATCAATCCTTGATACAGTACAAATAATAAAGCTAACAGTGCTCATTGAGAATGGGCAACATACCTACACCAAGCTAATTTTAGGAACCTGATGATAACACACTCAGGCTCTGGGCTATTTACATTATCAAGGATATATTTCCTAGTTTCCACCCTCATTTCAAAACAAACCAGAACGGCTCCAGATACGAACAAGCAAACTCTGCTCTAGAGCTAGGAGAACTCCAGTCACATGCTTGGAAGCAAGGATAGGGTTCTGACCCCAGATACACAAGGAACACATTTTCTCAGCCACACATTGCGTAGGAGAATGGATTCCTGTCTCCATAAGAAGAAAACCCTCAGAAGCTGCTGATGAACTGGGACTACAAGCCAGCAGAAGCTCCCAAAAGAGACTTTCAGAAAAGGGAAGATTCAGTTCAGGCACATGGCACCCACAGAATGCTCTTCCAAGTCACCCTGAAAGTCCGAGCATCCCCAGAAACGCTGCTGTCCTCATCCAGCCAGGGATCAGGGACCTCGTGGGAGCTGCTCAGTGCCACCACACCACTCTCTGTGCTTGGGGGAAGGTGGAAAGGGACAAAAAAATCTCTTGCCATCTAAACTAACCCGTCAGTCCCCTGGCACCTGGGAGTGAAGGGCAGGAGACGCCAGTGAGGAGCAGCAGGACAAGGTATAACAGGAAAGGACCTGGTTCACCGCTCTCAGGGGGGCGTAGGAAGGATCAGCAGGTTCTGGGGAGGGGGACACCAGCACCTGGGGGAAAGAGCTTGCTAAAGGATAAAGCTTTGAGCTCCCTGCTGACGGGACACAGCCCAGACCCCCAGCTACAGCCCTGTCCCGGGCTGCAGGAGGACCCCAGGACCTCGTACCTCAGCTGCTCTCCAGCAATCATCACCTCAGCCCTGTAGTGGTGCTCCGTGGCTTTCTTCTTCAGGCCGCTGCTCAGGCTCTCCATGCCGGGCTGGCGGGGGGCGGCGGGGGGATGCTCGCCATGGGATGCGGGTGAGGAAGATGCTGGTCCCCGTGCCGGCCCCGCCGCGGGCACGGCTCAGGTGAGGCAGCCCGGAGCTGCTGACTCCGGCTCCACGCCTCTCCTTCCCTCCCGGCCGGCTCCGGAGGAGGAGCCTGCTGCAATCTGAGCCCGGCTCTGCCGACTTCTCGCCCGCTGGCTCCAGCTGCCAGCCGGGAAAGTGGCCGGGATGCTCCCAGCAGGCTGGGACCGTGTTCCCTCTGTCGGGAGGATGACTGCGGCAGGCTCCGGGCACACACGGGCCGGAGGATGAGTGGTTTGATGAGCCGTAAGATGGAAAAAGCACTTCCTTCCTTACGCTGTAACTTTCCTGCAGGGGTTCAAGGTGTGCCATTCCCCAATGCAAGCCGTGTGCCTTGTTCCCATCTTCCTGCCTGAGGACTCTCTGCCTTTCCACAAGTTGGGATCCATCCAACAGCGTGGGCAACATTTGCTAAAAGGGGGCTCAGAGCAGCTTGAGCCCTCCCTCTGTGCAGGAGCCACCGGAGAGGCCGGATGGAGAAGCACAGACCGTAAACAGCAAGATCTGGCACTGGTGAGTCTGGAGCTCTGATGGTGCCAAGCTGACACTGATACCACCTCTAAAATCTGCCTCCAGGCACGGGCACCTGCCTCAGCTACCACTCGTCATTCCCATTATTTGAGGAACTTTCTGCAAAGCCAGAGCTGATCTGAAAGTGACGGTGACCAGCAAGGAAAAAGGCAGAGGAACGGAGATGTGGAGAGGGTTAATTACATCCATCACTACTGTCAGATTCCTGTGCAATCATACTTCCAGCAGTTAAATCAGGAGCGAAAAATACTGCCTGGCACAGGGGACCAAACCTCAGAAACACAAAAAAAACCTACCAAAAGAGAGCGTGAAGAAGATGGGTGAGAGGGCAGGGAAGAAAATTTTATCAGATAAGGAGGTTCTGCTTCAATTTAAAGTCCAATAAAGCATCAATAAACTAAATGCTGTCCTTAATTAGCTCCTCTGTAGCAGCAATTCATCAGCAGGCAGTGAGTTTGCCGTTGTCTCCATCAGCACAGACTTCCAGGCCTACATCCCCCCATGCCATAAATGCTGCTAAATCCAACCACCTGAGTCGGGGATTCGGGAAGGGCAGCGTGGAGCGGCCAGAGCCAGAAGGAACAGGAGACACAGGGCTGGACCGACCTCGCTCGCGGTGCTCCCGTCCAAGTCAAACAGCCAGGGAGCAGCAGGATGGGCTGTGCCAACAAGGCTCCCTCTATCCAGGCTCTCCCGGAGCACGCTCTCTCCGTGTCCTGCTCTTCGGGCCAGGCCATAAAGGCAGGCGAACAGGCTCCCGTTGTGCGCACAGCCGGGCTCAGCCCCGGGCCGCGCTCGGGACGGCTCCTGGAGCCCGCTCCGACGGCGCCGATCCCGGGGTGTCCGTGCCAGTCGCAGCAAAAGGGCCTTTGAGTGCTCCCAGGGCAGGCTGGGCTTGTCCCTGCCCTGCTGCAGCATCCTTCATTCCCAACATGAACGCGGTGGGGACAGCTCCCCAAACCTGCCCATCCCATCACTCACTGTGCTACTTCAACTATGGAAAATCTGCTGCTGTTTTAATCAATGGATAATAACTATCTTCCTCCAAAAAAAAAAAAAAAAAAAAAAAAAAAAAAAAAAAAAAAAACAAACAAAAGAGAGACTCAGCTCCGATCCTGAGAGAGTTTTACCCTTACAGTAACAAGGTAAAGGATTTCAGCTCTTGCCAGCTTCTTCCATGAAAAACACAGGAGGAAAAAAGCTTATTGCTCCCATAAATAATCTTGTAAAATGTGCCCTTTAAATTAGACATTAATGTTTCTGCTTAAGACACAAAAACAAGGAAGAGAAGCTACTTAAAAATATATTATCTCCCCATCTCAAGCCTGGGAAGGTCAAGGGAGCAGAGTGAGGGCACAGCAGGCAGGGATATCCTGGGCTGCTGAGGATGGAGCTGTGTTTGGAAAGCTGCCTGTGGGGATGATGGGCAGGGAGATGGACTAAAACTTGTCCTGAGAGGACAGAGCACCCCTGTAAACTTGCAGCTGCCATAGAGGAGGTGTGGCTGTTCTCCCAACAAGGACCAGGGCCAAGCTCATGAAATGAGTCAGCAGCCTCGAGACAAACTAGAGGAGGGTTTTTCCCCTTCAGCTGCATAAAATTAAATTGTGCAGATTATCGATACTGGATGTTAAGCCTCAAAATCTAAATTAATTTAAAAAAGGAATTAGGTAAATTCATGCAGGACAGTGTTGGTATAGAACATGGAAATCCAGATGATTACTTCTGTTTTCAGTGATGGAAGCTGCAAGAATACATTAGTGGAGAGTTCATTCACAATTTCTTCTCTTTCCCTGATTTCTGCTCCTGGTCCACACTAGAGCAAGGATCCAGGCCTGGAAGAACCTCCGTCAGCTCAACACCCTGAATGTCACAACCTCAGGGCTTTTTACACTGACATTTAGGGGGAAGAGCATCTCACCAATTCAGGAGAAAAAGGATGTTAAACCACAGCCCCATGCTCAGAGCACTGAGCTCTTTTGTAACCTCAGCAGTGTCCTTTGCAGAGCTGACACCTTTTCCCCAAAGCATTTTGGTCCCTTTTGTGAAGGGAATACAGGGAATATACCCAGCAAGCTGCTGTTAACTCCATCCTGGAGGTGACTGAATTTCAGAGCTGGGAAAAACAATCCCTGAATATGTCTCCCTCACTCCCCACACATGCAGGGATGAATTAAGTTGAATTAGTTATCAGCTCAGTCTACAGATGAAAAGTGTTTTCCATGGCACGGCTTCAGAGTCTGATCTACAATGAATATGCAGAGTCCATCCAGGTCTCCCCTCCAGAGGAACTGCAGTGTCTGAATTTTTCTGTTTCCATAGATTAACAAGTAGTTTGACTCATTAAGTGTTCAGAAAATACAGAGGCACCTCTGGGTAAAGCCAAATATCTTTGTTTTTAGTTCCCAACTTTGTTCCATCAAGCAGAAGGTTTAGCACCCTTTCGACTTTTTTGTTTCCTTCTTTTTTTCCCTAGCAGGGCTGAGGAAAAGGCAGGAAGAAATCAGATGAGTTTGTTTTGAAAAGCTGTAAAAAGACAAAAAAATTGTTTGTAAATCTCACCAGGAGTGAGCACAGAGGACACCAGGAGCTGTCACAGCCGTCCTTGTCACCGGCTGCAAAGTTTGCCTTAGTCCTTTAACTAAATTTTGTCCTCCCTGTGGCAGTTCAGGCTCTGCATTTCAAGCAGAGAGCTGGAGAAATCTCCCGTGCAGGGGAGCAGAGCCCGGCAAGAGACAGATTCAGATTTTTCCTGCTCTGAGCTGGCACATCCGATGCCAGGAGGCTGCAGCTGGCAGCCAGCCAGCGCTGCTCGCCCCACACACCAAGTTTGATTTAGCTTAAGCAAAAAAACCCTAAAAAAAATTTAAAAAGGAGTTCACTGCCAACATCAACACAATAAAATCCCTGATTTGCAGAGCCTGTGTTTCCTCTGGCCTTCCCCAGACCAGCTGACACGGAGCTGTCCTTGCCAGAGAGCATTTTCCTGGGATAAGTCCTCGTCCCCAGCAAGGTGTGCTCACCTGGGCTGGAGCCCGGCCAGCTGGGCTGGCAGCAGAGTGCCCAGCATTGTTTGGGAGCCAGGCCCTCCCTGCTGCTCTGGGAAAAGTTGTTTCTATTTGGCAGTAAAGGTCACAGGCCACCCCCGGGGCTATTTGTGCTTAACTCATTGGTGTCAGTGCCACAGCAAACACTCGAGGCCACCTCGCACCAACCCCCTCCATAAAAAACCCACTTGGAACAGCACATCAGAGCAATTCTGGGGGCGTCTTGTGTGGAGATTCCTCATCCATAGCAGCCAGGGAATGATCCTGTAGCCATTAAAGCCAGCCTGGAGGCTGCTGTGCACCACGGAAGCACAGTGCACCCTGGAGAATCCTCCACTCCTGGGCTGGAAGCTGGGACTGACAGCAGCGTTCTCAGAGCCCGAGAAAAGTGGGAAGATTTATTACCACCTAGTGGCAGAAAATGAACACGTTATTCAGCAATTTCTCGTTACCCGGTAATAAATCTGAGCTGGAACTCTCCTGTCATTGAGTGTCCTTCATTTTGTTCCAGAAAAATATCTGGATGTTTGAGCAATATGTTGCTTCTTTCCACAGAAAAGGGAGGATGCTAACCCCGAACAATCAAATACAAGTCAAAATAATTTGGTTGGCTTCAAAGTAACAAATACGGGGATCTTTGTTGCCCTTAAAATTGTAAACAAATACAGCTCAGTTGTGGTTCTCCAACTACAAGGAATAGAACTTCAGCTTGGAAAAAAAAACAAACCAAAAAACACTGAAAAATTGAATTCTCCCATTATCTTATTGCTTCAGGACCCGCAGCTTTAATGAAAACACCACCAAATACTCACCTTCCTTATGAACTAATAAAAGTTTTCATGGGGAAAAAAGAAAACCGACAAAGGACAAATGACAACAAAATCAATGCTCTTACACAACAAGACAGGGAACTTGTGTCACCTCCACTTCCCCATTCCTCAACATCAGAAGAAACATTTCAGACTGCCAATAGTCCTTAACTTTTAGCTCCCACACCAGTGTGTGGGTGTGAGACTTCAAAGCAGGGCAGAGGAATTTAATTCCCTCTGTTCACCCTCAGGGTGAGGCTCTGCAGTGTGTTTTTTAAAGATCAATCAGGTGTTGCAGACCACTGGGACAGGGACACAGAGGCTTCCTTGTCCCTGCTCCAGGACATCTCTGAGATGCACCTCTGCTGCCCCAGCCCCACAGAAGCCTTCAGGACTTGAGGATTTTAGAGGTCTTTTCCAGTCAAAATGATTCAATGACTCAGGGAGGAGCAGACTGCAGAGCAGCACTCAGAGCTCCCCAGCATGGTCTGGACACCCTGACCTGGGTCAGGCCCATGCAGTGGCCAAATCTAGACCCACATTTCTCCCAGAGAAGGAACGCTCAAGCTTCAAGGTGGGAAAGTCTCCAGTCTCCTGCTGTGATGGGAATGTGCTAATTACGTTACAATTACCCTGGACTGAACACAGCCAAAAGAACCACTCCTGGCAGGGGAAGTGTAATCCTATCACGATCCATTAAAAAGAGCTGTTGGCTATTGCTGTGCCAACCTGTATCGGGGGGCAATGAGAGACAGCCCTGTCCTGGCTCTGCACCATGAGTCTGCTCCTCCTCATCATAAAGAAAGGGCTCTTACACTCATCTAACAGCAAGGGTCAGGATAAAGCCTAGAGCCTGCTATTTGTTACAGCCTGAGCTTTAAACTGCCTCCATCCAGCCTGGTGCGCTCTGGCAGAGATGGGAGAGCTGAAATCCCAAGGCGGTAAATAAAATCAAGGGAGTACCTGTGTGTGGTTGGAGGACAGGAATTTGCCCCGTGTTGGCTTAATGCAGCATGAAAGTCCCAGGCAGAGGAGAGGATGGGGCTGTGGATGAGCAGATCCATGAGCAGGAACACATTTCCAACCCTGCATTCAGTTACTCAAACCTCACCTGAGGTTCCCTCAGAGATTCCATGGCCAGTGACACAATCCCCTCTAGAGGAAGGAAGGTGAAGTGACAGGTGAAGATCTCTGCCAGCAGCTCTGAAAGGAGCATCTTCACAGAATCATGAAATAGTTTGGGGTGGAAAGGACCTTCAAGGTCATCTAGTTCCAACTCCTGCTCCGTGGGCAGGGACACTTTCACTAGACCAAAATCATCTGTGTGAGCTGGTGCATTGCCCCAATCCTTTCTCACACCTGAGTGCAGGAGAGGATTTTTGTGGCCTTTAGCACATGGTTAAAACCCCTTCTCAAGCACCATCAGAGAGTGGACAGGCATTTAACAGACGTGGGAATGGGGGAGTCTATTCTGCAGAGGCTTAATTTGACAAGCTGGGATCTCACCAGCAGCCTAGATTACAGATGAAAGCATTTTTCTGATAATGCTTTGTGCTCCCTCCCAAGGTCTGTGACCAGCTTAGAGACACACCTTGGTGTGGGCAAGAAGTTTAAGAGAGTTGCAGCAGCCTCAGCTTCAGATTCTATCTCTTCTTGCCAGTCCTGCAGTGACACTGGGCAGCTTGACTTGACTGGTGAAGCCCTGTCTGGGCAGACTAAATTTGTAATTCAAGTCCAGTGCATTGAGCTGCACCCCAAAAGTGACAGCTGATGGCTGGAGTCAAGAGGCAATTTGTGAACACAGAATTAAAACAGCAAGTCCATCTTGAACGGTATCAAGCTTCAATGCAACAACAACACACAGAAGAGGTTCTGTAAGGAAGAAAATTCCTAGTTTGACCTTGATCACAACAGCCTTTATATAGGCTGGCACATCAATTTACATATACTAACCATCCATGTCAGCAGAGTAGGGAAAAATGATGTATATACAAGTAGTTTTTGCCCTAGGTAGTAAAACACCATTCCAATGAAGGCAGAATGAGCAATCCAGTGCAGAACTGCTGATACTAAGCAGCAGCACTTCTCAATCAGAAGTGGTGAAATTTTTTTCATAAAAGACACACTCCAGCTTTTCTGTGTTTCCTGGCAGAAGCTGATTTATCTATTGTAAAATTCACCAGCCTCAGCAACGCTGAGCAGCCTCTCTGAGGGAGCACACTTTGGCAGGGCTTAGAGGGAAAGACAAGAACTGGTTTCCAAAGTGTGCAGAGCTGATAGCACTGGATTTTCCTGCTTGAGCAGCAGTCACGATCCTGGTGAGGTACAACACGACTGTTCTTGGCAGTCCTTGCAGCCAGCCCTGCCAGAGACTTGGTCTCTCCCACTCGTTCTCAGCAATTTCAAGTGCAAGAAGGCTTCTCCTTGGAGATCTTTTCAGTATTTCTTTCATCTCTTCTGTTTTTAGCCAGTTTAAACATTGCCATCAGGGCAGTGTTGGTGAAATTCAGATTGGAGGCAAAGCATCGAGGATAAAAAACCAGGGCGGTTTCATCTCACCTAAAGCAAACGTCAGCACCTTGCTCACAGGAGGAGCTGACCTTTTTTTTCTGGCCTTCCTGAGGAGATGCAGCTTGTTGCTGACAGAGCACAAATGGCTGCAGCTGACACAGCCAGGCAGCATCTCTTGGCCTCCTGCAAATCAGTGACTGAGCAGACGAGGAATAATCACGCTGCAGATCCGTCAGGGTTTACAGCTTCCCAACAGGACAACGCAGCTCCATCTTGTTTTCCTCATGGGATTTTCAGTTTTCACCCCATGGCTGCATCCTGCAAACCTCTGCCAAAGCAGTGGAGAGGTGCAGAGCCTCAGGGGGTACAGGTGTACTGGGCTGAGCCTGTGGAGTTTGGGGAGAGAGAAGCTCCTGAGCCCAAAGTCTGCTGCAGAAGGCTCCTGTGGATGAACCTTCTGGAATAGGTGGAGTGCAGGAGGAGGGAAACCAGGGCACATCCCCAGTGCCTGCCTGCACACCTCAGAGGGCACGAGAATTTGGTTGCTTAAAGTGAGTGAGCTGTGAAGCCCAGAGTTGCCTTCTGAGCCTGCATCTGCCTTAGAGGGCACCTACACAGAGAAATGATGGCACAAAGCTCCAGCTGGACTTGCTGCTGGTACAGGGATCAGAGCACAGAGTGGGATATGGCAGTGCAGCAGTGACCTGTCCTCCCTCAAGTCCAGGAGTGGTGTTTTCTGGTCTATCAGCTTTTACCGACTGTGCTCAGTCTGAAATCCAGAATACGCATCACTGTTTTCATGGTATTTTGTTTTTAGGTCATTGGCTCTGGATGTTGTCAGAATAAAGGGCCAAAATCCTCTCTCCAGAACCAGCATATCCCATTTACTGCCAGTAAGCCCATGTGAAAACTTTGCACCTGACAGAGCAGCCCTTATGGCAAGAATGGACACAGCCTATCCGTGCAGTAATGCCAGTGATGTTATCAAACACAAATGTCCATTTGTGTAAAAATCGGTGAAATCACCTCTACAAGGCAAGTAGGATTCAGTCCTGCTTACCAAGAACATAATAGAAGATATTTTAAATTTGCACAAAGCCCAGTGCAGTCATCTGGAATACTCACGTGGCTGTTTGGCTCACGAAGAAAGCTGGAACCTGAATGTTAAAGACCACCACAGCTGAAGGATTTGTCAGAGGAATCTCACTTCTTGCAGGAAAACTGCTTTAAAAGTTACCTTTTTCTGCTATAAGAAGTGCCTCTGTAGACAAGCTAATAAAGATCTCAGAGTACGTAAATCTATTTGCACTTTAATTTCTATTTTATAGTTCTCCTTAAATAAAGGAGGCAAACAATGTCTCCAAACTGTTCCTAAGGAAGAGTTTGAAGTTAAACTGCAAAACTCCAATGAAATACGAAGATGTTTTTGGCTCTATTAATGTTGGCAGCTTCCCTTCTCCTTTGTTACTGGCAGGGAAGAAGATGCCTTACACTAGCACCTGGGTTGAAAATTAACTGAAGTCCCCCGAAAAAGGGCTGACCACCGTTCTGCTCCATATCTCTTTGCTTTATTATAATACTCTTTAAAAGATGACACTGCAGTTCAAGTCCAGAACCACTCTACAGAACAATGAATAGTGTTCACTGAAATCGTCATTCCTGTGAACTTCACAAAAAAACACAGCAGGAAAATTAAAGATACAGTACTCCAGACTGACCAAGTTTCTGCTGGCATGGGAATGAAAGAGGGTTCTGCAGCTAGAGGCCACTAAGCCATTGGGATCAAACTCTTTATAATGGCCATGGAAATGTTTCTTGATTTCTGTTTAAATCACTGATTGCTCAAACGTTTAACTGGGTCACTGAAATTTAGTATTTCAGCCAAAACAAGCTAAGAACTGAAATACTTGTGCAGACTGCTACTCTCCAAGAGGACCACTGTATCTTTAAATGTATCCTGGATTAAACAAAGGTTTTATCTACACTTGTTAAATTATTGCACAGACCATTACACTGACAAGTACATTATGAACCCATGGAATGTTACAGTCTGGCCTGGAAAATAAAAGCAGCAGCATTATCCTTGAGGTCTCAACCATGAGGGAGAGCTGGCCAAGCACTTCTTTAATTGTAATAACTATTAATAGGTTTCAAGACACAAATGAAACACTTTAAAATAATCCCTAACTGCTAGGATTATGTTTGGGAGCATTCTCCAAGACTTTCACTGTTTTACAAGTGGCACTTAGTTTGATTTCTTGACATTTTTTCTTGTATCAGACTACCTGCAGGAATCCAGTTGCTCAGTATTTTCCAAAGTTGAAGCCATACAAAGAATTAAAAGTTTGGGTCAACAGGGGATTTGAACCAGCCATTGCAATGTCCAATTGGTGCAGCAATTTCACCTACTGCACATCTCCTGGCAGTTTGCTTGTCTGACTTAAAATTGTGACTCCAGGGAGCGGGATCAAAGGGGAGCAGAGCCCTGGTCACCCCTGCACAGGGGGAGCCCACGGTGACAGCACGGCCCTGCCAAACCACACACTCACACCCATGGCTGGATCCTCACTCAGCCAGGCAGCCTCAGCTCCAGCAGCCTGCACTCAATGCCTCTGCTCCTCATCAGGCCAAAAAGGGAGGATCTGGGGAGAGGAGGAAGACTTAAAAAATAAAAAAGTCTGATTCATAAACACTTGCTCCGCACATGCAACTCGATGGGATGCATTTCTTCATAGTGCAGAAACCTCCCAGCCACCTACTCTGAAAAAAAGTAAAATTCAATAAAACAGAGGGTGTGCAAAAAAAGAAAATGCCCTCGTTTTGTCCTCTCCTGTGGAAGACATGATCACATGTTCAGGCTCAGACAAGTCATTAAAAAATGCCCGTGTGCCTGTCAAACTGACCAGCTGGCACACTGGTTTTGTGTCTGCAGTTACACCTTCTGCCATTATATTGGGTTTTTTGAATCTTCCAGTAACATCTTTCTGCCAGCTGTAGCATTTTGTTGCTTCCTTACAACACCGAAAAAAGAGAGATGGCAACTGTTCTGTCCCTGTCTCCTCAGCTGGAGGGAAAATCCTTACCCAAAGCTTCTGCTTGAGCAGGGCTCTGGCTGTTTGATTCAGAACATAGAAGTTTCAACAGCTACAGAAATCAAATCAGAAAAACAAACAAATGGCTCATGCCAGTCGTGGCTGCCAGTGATACATAAGTAAATCACTTCTGTCCCAGGCAAAGCTCACAGCTGAGGAGAACGTGCACACACACATCACAATACTGTTGATTGAGTGGACTGAAATAAAGATTCTCCTACCACGAGCCATTTCAGGAGGTTTATGAAAGAGAAACTGTGATAAATTTGTACAGAAGAAGCTGAATCAGCTTCAGACTGGGCAGCAGACACATTGACAAGGAGGCAATAGAGGTGTAAGCAGAAAAAAACAAAGTTATGTTTGACATGCAGCTAAGCTATGACAAAGTTATACATGGAACTGGAGAAAAAGTAGAAAAAAATTCTTGTTTTACAGTCAGGCTGTGAACTGCCGCCAGTGGTACCACGAGCAGCATTTGCAAACCGAGAGCCCTCGTGCCTTTGGCACTTCCAAAGGGTCAGTGACAGCAAGGACACCTCGGGGATGGCTCAGTCTGGAGGAGCACTTGGGTCTGGAGCAGCTCTGGATCCTGCTGCAGAGGCTCAGAGACCACGAACTTCAGACCACGCTCTCAGGAGAAGCAAGGGGGGAAAAAAGAAATCCCAACTCTTGCGGAACAGGGTGAGAGAAGACTGGAAAAATATTCTGTTCACCATCTGAAGGATCCTACTAATAGAAATTCAGAATCAGGCTGTAAATAGAGACTTCTACTCAGACTTAAGCCTTTAAAATCTACTACCTTTGAGGAAATTAATAATTTTCCTTCCTTTTTAAATTGTAGATATTACCATCTGCTCAAAAACCTCTGTGAGGAGTAAAAGAAGTGGAGTGTTATTTAAGGTAATTTTGACACCTTTGGTTGGTTGTTGAACAAATTAACCACTTTTAAAAAAAGGCTTTTTAGGTAAGATAGGATCTACAGAGTTCACAGAAAGAACTTCGTGCTGGCAAAGCAGACCACATAGAACATCATGATTTGAGTTTTCAAGCAAGCTGATTGTTTTCGTGCTGAGGGTACATTCACAACCCATCCCCCAAAATAAAATGGCACCTGTGTCATACCTATGACACCTTTGATGGTAAAGTCACAATTCTTCTCTAGAAGTTACGGTTTGTGTCATGCAAAGCGATTCGTTGGGTCAAAGCTGACACATAACTGAATCTCCTGTTCCAGTCCTTAATGCTGACAAGGAGTTTTCAAATTTCCAAAATAGTGTTTCTTTAACAAGATCCAGGAAGAAAATGTGGAGAAATATACGACAGAAACAGAGATACAGCTTGACACACTAAAGAATCGTTTGGAAAACATCTGCTTAAATTAAATTTTACTATTAAATCCAGACATCTACTCATCTTGAAAGGGGCTTGTTGCCAGGCTCTTTTTTCAATGTTCTCATATTTTCCACCCATTTTTTCTTGCTGGAATCTTCTTTATAATTTCTTTTTCGCTGCCAGGTTGCCAAACAGATGTCCAGAAGGCCATAAGCAGCAGAAAGACTTCATTTTTAACAGCATTTATAAAATACTACACAGGTGGAAGGAAGAAAGAGGAAAAGAGAGCACATAAATACTCAAACTGGGGCAAGGGTGTACATGAGGAAGGAAAACACCACAGCTTTGCTTTTCTGTGTAGCAGAGCTGCACAGTGCAAACTCAATCCATTGAGTAAGGTGGGCAAGTAGAGCCATTCTGGATATCCCTTGAGAGCTCAGGTCAAACCTGTCAGTTTACACAAATAATTATCTAGCTCTAGATTCCTTCTGAATTCTAAAGGGAAAAAATAAGTTTTAAAATGCTAAAAAAAAAAAAAGAAATGTCACAATGTTTAAAAACAAAGCTCCAATAAAAAATATGTTAAAGACCATCTTGAATTGCCAGACTTCCTGTAGTCAGAGCAATCCATAAGGCATTGAACTAGATGTATCCAACTGCAGCTTGCTCAGTTAATGGCTGTCTTTTCAAGTCACATCCTGTCCTTGTTTTGTATTAAACACCCCAAATCTCAACTTAGATGAGGACTGGATGAACACCTATTAACCTACACATGCAAGGGTGTGCCATGGAAGTGTCCTTGCACTGATTTCTTTCCTTTAACACTCGTGTTAAGAAAGTCACTGTAACCAGCTCCAATAGTGCAAGGAGAATATAGTTACCACTATCCTTAAAAAAAGGGAGAGCCACCTTTATGTAAGAAAAGATTCAGGTGCTACTTTTTTTTTCCCTAAACCGGGGTAGAAGGAAGGAGAATGAATGGGAAGCACAAACAGATCAGAAAGGTCAACCATGATACTCCAGGTGTGTGTAAAACTTCCTCCCCTCCATCAGCCAGCACAGCCTCCCTTCCCCAGCTGTGCACAGAAGGGTTAACAGAGTCCTAAAAGTCATCCCACGCATTTTTTGTTGCCTTAGGAGGTTTTCTGGTCTTGCTCTCCCCTCCTGTGTTCTCCCAGTTGGTCTCCCAGTTTTCCCAGCTGTCGCTGTTACTGTTCTTGTTGGAAACCGTTCCCGAGCCCCACACGTCCCAGCTATCCGAGCTCTTCTTCTCTGTGGAATTGTCCACATAGGTCCAGCTCTCACTGCTTGGAGATTTATGAGCTTTTGGTGGATCTGAGTTGCCAAAGGTCTCCCAGAAGCTTTGATCTACAGCATTGTTCTGGTAGCCCTCCCCTCCACTGTTCTGGTAGCTGTCTCCCTCAGCTGGTCTTTTGGGGGTTGGGGGGGAAAGGAAGGTAGAAATAAATTAGTTATGCCAAACATAACAATAAAAATCAATGACCCCAAAGAAAACCATTATTCTACTGCCCTTTGCTTAAAAAAGAAAACAACTGATGATAAAGGCAGAACTAAATACTGCTCCAAATGACATAAGCTTGTTGTCTAACACACAGACTGTTAATATAAAAGGCCCAGGGCAAGGGCATGTACATTTGAAGTAAGTTTTAAACCAAGAGGTGTGCACTGCTTTTCAGTTTAAAAACAATTATAACCAAAGTTACATTGAATTCCTCCCTATTACATAGAGGAGGATTATTGGCAAAGACAGAATAAATTCTCAATATTGAAAAATTACCTTTCACTGCTACACTGCAGAGAATGTACAGGAGATAAAATTATGTGTTTAAAGAGACGGAAAATAGGGACAAAAAATTACCTTTCAGAATTATCATCTGGTTTGCCTGAAAAGAAAGTGGTGACATCTCTCCATCCCTTACTTCCCACTCCCTGAACCTAGAGGAAAAAAAGACACTCCATTCATTCGGATTGAACCAACACCTCTCCCAAGTCCAGCAGCAAAAGCCACAACACACTCTTCCACTTGTTCCAATAAATCAAACACAGTTAACTGACAGCTCATTAATGTTTTTGATGGGCAGTTACGTGGTGGATGTAAAGAACATACATTTGACAGCACTGTGCTGCTGGAAGGGGTGGGAAGTAGGTCAGGTTTAGCTTTTTCACCCCTTGTTGTAACATCTTTTGAATTCTCTCCTAGACTTGACAAAAATACTGAAATTAGTCCTTACATAAAATTAAACTTTAAAGCACTGATGTTTTATGATTAATGTAACTTTTATTTATATTTCTACTGTTCCAAAAAGCTACTTTCACTCTGTTTCAGCATTATTCCACTACCCCTGTAAAGCAGGCCAAAAGTTGAGTCCCAGAGTTGGATTAGAAATACAAATTCTGAAGTGACACTACGGAAGGTACTATTCTGAGTTACAGACACAGAGGATGAATCCCATAATTCAAGCTGAGAGCAGCCAGGCTCTAAACAGAACAGGTAACATCATTTATTTTATTTTCTTCATATAGTACCAAAATCTAAGACACCGAGCTGGTCTATGAGAGACTATGAGAGACTGACTTTCCCAGCGCTGGAAGACACACATTCCTGGGTAACACCATGCAAGTTATCACCACAGGTGTTAGTTTGTGCAGGATTTCTGTGCTTGGCAGCCTCAGACAGCACTTACCACGTCACCGAGCACCGAGAGCAGCGGAAGGCAAAGGAGAGAGGTGCAGAGCATTAGTAGGTTTTACTGGACCAGGGTAACACAAGCTGTCTCCATATTCCCTCACACATTTTCTTTACTTTTTGGGACACTGGCTGTTTATAACCACACCATGTCCTCATTCAAAGCACTAAGAGGACACCACCATGCCTGCGCAGCTTTTAGCACCCCAGAAGTGCTGCCCGCTGAAAATTCCACTTTCCAGATTTCTGCATTCAACACAAGCACGGACCAAAGCTGCATTGGGGTTTTGTATCGTTTTTCATAAGAATATGGAGACTGGCTTGACTGGTTTGGCCTCCTTAAAGCCAGGCAGGCCACCTCATACCTTGCTGGCCAACTGCGATACCCCTGTGGTGACCTCCTCAAATATTTTCCCCTCTTTCACCTATGTGGACCAAAGTATTGGTAATTAGTCATAAAACAAAATATTACTGAAACCTTCAGACAAGCTCACTTGTGCTTAACAGCTTAAATGCAAAAAAACCCCAAACTGAATCAAAATAGGTTTAAGTCAAACTAACGAAGTTAGGAAAACTATATACAAAGTCTGTTATCTATAGTGGAGTGAACCTCAGTCCTTTGAGTTTGAGGGAATTTTCTGTGGCTAAACACCCAGTTTGAGGCAGATATCATTTACACACAGTTCAGGTATCATTACACTACTGCCGAGCATAAAAACACCAGTACAAAAAACATCTGCAAACATGAAGCTTTATAAATATATTCTACCACATAGAAAGATTGTGTTTAGAAATTTATGAGATCCCTTTTATTCTCCATCTTTTTTAGATGCTTATTTAAACATTAAAAGGGATTTGAACTTTGGTGAAACACAATAAACAGGTACCTTTCACCACTTAATAAACAGCAGTTGTTCCACAGCAAGTGACTTTTATAACCAAATAGAGGATACTTCTTTCAGAAAGTAACACTTATTTAGAACTAACAGCACAACATCCTAAGGGAAATGGATCTCTTTTTTAACATAGAATGCATAATTCCTCATTAAATTGTCCTACAAAATAAAAATCAGCTCAAGGAAATGCACCCTAAAAATAACCCTGAAAATAATGCATCTAAGCCCTCTGAAATCAGCTGTGGATAATTCTAGGGAATAGAAAACCAATTAGAGTCTTCTCCTGTGGTTTGAAATGCCATGTAAAGAATGGTGAATTAATAAAGGTAATGAAAGAGAAATCAGTTTGCAATATCATTAAAACATTCTTTTCAAATGGCTCAAAGATGTTCGACTGAATTAAAATAAAGCTGGCAGGTAAAACACTAGGAACTTAACACTGAGATACAACTACTAATAGATATAAATATATATGTATTTAAATAACTGATTTTATTTCCATTTAGGGTGCATTTTCCCCTTGTTCCATCTTCCATTATTGAAAGCACAAAATCTATAAAATGGTATCTAACAAGAACAAATGTGACAGACTCTGGTGGACATGAGAAAGGTTGGTGGAAGGAATTTACCCCTCATCAACATTTTTCTGGTAACAGCCTAACTTTGAGTTGTTTGATGTTTCCCCTTTACAGAAAAACCCCCTGAGAACCTGGGCAGCTGTGGCAGGAGGAACCAACCACTCCCTGAGTGAGTATAACTATTTTTCTGCAAGTCATTTACTAGTTCCAAAGTTACCTTTTCCTGTGCAGGTTTGAGAACATTTTCATTTAATGTCTGACCTAACTCTGATGCCTATTTAAAAGCAAAACAAAAACAAAGTCAGTTATACTTTCTTTAAAAAAAACCCCAATAAAAACCCACAGCCAACACCTGCAGGCTCATTTGTCAGCAGTATCTCCAAAAACACATGAAGCCTTTAGCTTTGATTCATACAAGCAGAATGAGCTGAAAAGCACACACAGCAAAGTGCTGCAGGAGACATTAAAAGACAATAAATCAAAATCAGGTAGACATGGCAATAGATGCCCAGAGCCCAAGCAAAGTCTGACCTTGCACTGGAAGCAGAAGCAATGGTTCAACCAACAACAGCTTCAAGGATGGGCCCCTTGCTAATGCCTGCAGCTGAATATTTGGAAGAACTGACCTCACCCCCCCTTATTTTTCCATACTTATTAAATTAATTGTAGAATTAGATCTTTTGGGCTGATTTTCCCCCAATTCCTCTGCCTTGCAGTGCCCCAACTGGCATCTGTTAGTAAGAGGCCAAGTGCTTCTGAGCAATACACAAGAGACAAAGCTGTGACAGAAGATTTTTGTTGGTTTTTTTAAAGCTCCAGGTTTGCAGGGAGAAAAAACAATGAAGTTCAGAAATCTGTTGCAATCCAGAACGAGATGCACAAGGATATTGTACTTCAGAGGCAGTTTACAAAAATGTAAGCCCACAGTGTAAGCCACAAAATGACTTTCCTAAGGCAATGCTGACAAGGACAGCAGGTTTAGAAGAGTTTGTAGTCATTCCTTGCCCTACTACCACAATAAGCCTTTGACAGATTTAAGCTTTCTTCAGAATTGCCATATCATACTGAGTGCCTCCTGAATTATCCTGGTTAATCCAAAAGGGCCAATATGCCTGGCAATTATTCCTCAACATCAGCAGGGACAATTAAGTTTCCTTTTCTACAGGTTTATATTTTATCACTACCATTGGCCAGGGTGTGAGCCTTCACTCATGTTCTTCCTGGGAATGGAGCACCTTAAACATCTTTCCTCCACAGACTCCCAGGTGTCTAAGAAGCTTTTCCCTTAGCCACAGCATTCCCAGGATCTCCCCTTTCCCCAACCATTACCTCCAGTACTTCTACTCCTTACAGAATAAAAGTTCTTTGAGAAGCAAAGGCCAAAGGTAACCTCACTTCCACCCAGTGAGAAACGTGTATGCAAATCACAAAGGGCTTGTTACCTTTGGAAGTGAGGCTACAAAGTGTTTAAGAGAAACAACAAAAGGGGTGTTCTCACCTTTGAGAAACCCTTTGGAGTCTGCTGAACCCAGCAAACTGTTGATAATAAAGAGTGTAATACACCCAGATCAACAGTTCAGGTGTCCTAAGTGAAGTCACTGCTAGAATTAGAAAGAATTCTTATCTGATCCCTCTTACTCACATAATTTTGTAAATGCAGAATGGAAAGATTTGGCTACAATTGTATTTTCATCTGAATCACTTCATCTTTCCTTCCTATTGCTGAATTTAGGACAGCTCTCTAACCACCATTACAAACACTTCATTCAAGTGTCTGCCTTCCAACAACACCCAGCTCTTGGCACATTCCTGGGGCAGACATGCAAACAGAAATCCTGAAATCATCAAAGTGTGGACAGCAGCACAGTCAATTTTCAGACAGTGCACAGCCTGAGTATCTCTATCCAACTGAACAAATTTTAAGTAGGTTTGAAGAAATGTTACCATACAAAACACACAACATTATTCTAAACAGGTTTGACGTAAGGCAGAAAAAGAAAAGACAGCTCAGGAGCAAATGCACATATTCAGCACGAACAGACAAGGAGTCCATGCACAAGAACAGATGTGAGGGTGTTACCGGCTCTGGCTGCTGCTTGTAGCCCCAAAACTTTACCCAGAGAGCAAAAAAGAAAAGAGCAAGGAAGGTAGAAGCAGCTTTTAGCAAAAAATTGGCAGCATTTTTTTAGGCAAGTTAAGTAGCATGAACCTTTTCCAACTTTTAACATCTACTGACAAGAGAAACAGTGAAATGTGTTTGGTCACTTGCCCCCAAATACACTTTTAACAAACGTAGTGCATCAAAAATGTGTTAAATCTGTTCTACAAAGGGTCAGAAGTTTCAGGAACAAAATTTAACCTTCAGTAACACAGCTTAGACTCTAGAGCACCATGTTGCTGTGGTCATTGTCAGTAGATGTGATGAGCTTTTAAACTTAATATTATATGTATATTTGTTAATAATACTAAAGAAAGAACAGCTTTTAAAAGAGAAACTGCCAGAAGAAGTAAAGAGGACGACTTTTACTTGAAGACAGATCTTGCTTATGTCAGAGCTCTGTGTAATTCAGGTCTGACTGTCACTGTTTTAACCCCAGTTTGATAAATGAAATGCTTCTGTCATTGCTACTTTTTAAAATATACACAGGCAAATTGATTTATTAATAATATTGAGCAGTTCACATTTGTAACATCTTACTAAGCTTCAGCCATGGGAAGGTGGCTTGCCTTGTATTATATCACCTAGAAAACTACTTCAAGATAGACCACATTTAAGATTCACAGAAGTAAGATAAGGGGATGTTAAGTTTGCAAGCTCTGCAGCCTCTCCAACACATCCAACAGGAACAAACAGCAGAGAATCCCTGTTTATCTCTTGCTTAATTTGATCACTGCAGCTGATTGCAATTCCCATGGAATTAAAAGACAGAACTAAACACTACTGTGCACTGTGAAGGAAAAGCACCCTGGTCTGCTGATGATCAAATCTAAGTCAATTGGTGCAGGCAAACACATGGCATTTAAAGACAATTAGACTGAGTAAGAGCTAAATCTATAATCACCTTTTGACTTGCTTGAGATCCAAATCTGGTAGCCTGTGAAAAGAAACAAAACCATTCAGCTTTACCAGGAATAAACCCTTTGCTTTTTAAAGACACACATTTAGAAACCCTGCATGATCGTCTCCAAGGTAATGGAGCTTTGGTAGAATTTCACAGTGAAAAGAGAATACCCATATCACCACCTCTGGCATTCCACTGCTTTGGGGAAGTGTCAAGTCTTTCCCAACCGGCAGCAGAGGGAACAAAGGGTCTTCTACACGGACTAGAGCTTGATGGGCCAATTTAGGTGAGTGTCGATACTTTTGTCTCTTATAATGTCACCCAAAGTACCAGGTAATTGTTATGCTCAAAACTGAAAAAAAAAGTTGCAATGCATTGTATTCACAAAAATATTTAGTCTCTTTCCATCAGTATTTATACAAAATATAATACATTCTTATTTCCTCTGGTTTTAGATGACAGTTAGTCAAATCACTGTCACTCAAGTGTGCAAATTTGTAGAACATGCAGAACATGAAGACAATGCCTCAGTTTTTCCCAAATCATCCCACTGGACACAATCTTGGCCCAACAAGCTTTTTATTTAAACTGACAAAAATGCTGTAGTTAAGACACAAGACAAAGCAAGGAAAAATAGAAACCTATCAGCAGTTTGTAACTTGGTATCAAATTCCTGCTGAAAAATCAATTTAGCCTTGCTTGGCACAGACTGAAATTGTGAAATTTCTGCTCTATAATGAAAGTTTTTCTTGAGTTCTTTCTTGATGCTTAAATCCAGTGGACAAATTTACAAAAATGTCCATCCAGAAACATGAGAAATGATTTAAGAGATCTCCAATATGTGTGGCTCAATATGCAACTATTTTATGAGCCATAGGCAAAGACAGGAGAGCAAAATTTAGCTTGTCTTGGTAATACTCTAAAGGATTCATCACCATTAGAACACTATCAGAATCTCCAGAATTTACAAGAATTAACTAAAACACATTTTATTTACTTACACCCTCTTTAGCAGCTGAGGCAATTTTGCTTGCTCCAGTTGTAAAACTGCTCCATCCCTTTAAAGAAAGCAAGAAAGTAATGAGTTTATTATGTGAATAATAATAGCGAATAACCAAGTTTTCATTAAAACAGATTAGCTTAAGTCAACATTCTCTAATACAGCTTCTCCTGTAGTCGTAAGAACAACCTGCTGAGAGAAAAATTAGAGTCTCTCACTTAACAGACATGTAGTGATGACCTTCAATATTTGTGTCAATTTGAACAAGCCACTGTGTTTCAGATGTTACTCTGCTAAAAATGACTACAAGTGTGGGGAAAAATCATCCCATGCAGTGGAAGGCAAATTGTTTTCCTCACCAGGATGAACACCCATGCAAGGAACTCAGCCTCCCAGAAATACAGGACTTCAGAGCACACTGCAGTGTGTGTCTGTGCTCACACGAGGGCATTTCAGCCAGGACATTCAGGGAGATTACAGGCTCAAAGAATGGCTCACAGGAACATGAACAGTGTCCTCTCTCCTTGGCTGTCTTAGCTCACCTGCAATACACTGCAGATGTGCTTTCTAATCTGAACTCTTCTGGCCTAAAAACTGTGAGATAACTAGAAAATATTCAGCTGATCTCTACCAAGCAGCCTGTGGGATCACCTGGAATATGGTGATCAACCTGTTCAAAGATTCAGCCATTACCTTTCTCTGGTAAGTTCTAGTGAAATTATGTATTTATTTTTAAATAAACAGTGGAACCTGGTGTGGGTATTTAGGTCACTGAGGCTCTACAGAGGGCTGTTGGCCACTAACCTTGGTAGAAAACCTTACTGTATTTCCAAATGATTCCAAACCCCAGATATTGTTCAGCACAGTGACTTTGCAGCCTATCAAAGTACCAGTATGGCCCTGACTGCCTCTGACTTTATTCCCATTTTATTTCAACAATGCATCTTTCACTATCTCTACTTGAATCATGACAATTGTTCAGCCATATGCTGTTATCTCTTCACACCCTGTCACAAGTATTTCAAATGTTTTCATCACTGCTCAGGGCTTCTGGCACTCACATACACACACATTTCAGTTGTTTTCCTCTGAACATCCCTGATATGGTTAATAGATTTAATTCCCTACAGGTAATTACATTTTTTTCCTTCAGCCCTGCTGATTATTATTTCTTAATCCATTGCTATATCCTCACTTATTTCTATGAACTGATACCAGACATAATTCTTAAGTTTTGCTCAAATTTCTCCATTTTGCCTTTTAAAGTCCACCAATATCTTCTTCACTTTTTCAGAATACAACCAATACTCTGCATCCCCCCATATCCACCTGCAGTCCTTAGTTTCTCTTATCTTCTCATATTCTCCCAAACCAGGATAAATTAGAAGAAAATGGTAATTCAGAAAACTCCAAGCAATTCCTTACCGAGTACAACGAGGACATGGCATTATTCAGGAAGTCATCCTCCTTTTTTGGAGGGTTTACTGTGTTCCCAAACCCCACGTAACGATTCTCCTGGCCACTGCCACAGGAAAGGGAATAAATAGTACCTGTATCAGCATGCAGCCATTAAAAGCAATAAACAAGAGCTGAAAAGCATGGAAGATTGACAATTGTTTTGGCACCTGGAAAAGAAAGTCCTTTAGCACCCAGCACCCAAAATACAAAACTACTCACTTCATAAAGACATAACACCAAAGATCCACTGAGGAATCCTAGCACAATACAGTTTCCTCTGTGCAAGCTAATGTGGTCTTAATGATTCTCCAGGTTTAGTCTGATCACTGACATCAGAAAACTGAGTAAATCCTAATAAAGTGATACATGAAAATGAGAAAAGGAATATAAGAAGCTTTATAAATGCCTCTGTTTAACTCAAATCACTGTAAGGTACAACATCCAATCAGAATTCGCTGGTTTGGAACCCACCACAATAACATTTGGAGTTACAAACTTTTTCTTCAATGCTTCAAACATTTTGTTATGCTAGAGAGAGAGGCACTCAGAAAGTCAGTAAATATTGCATTACCCTTGGTAGGAGCTGACATCATCATTTAACCAGTCTTCAAAAGCCTTGTCGGAAGAGGCAGTTGCAGTGTGAGATTGTCCAGCAGAACTGAAATAAAACACTGAGTAATCAAAGCCATGTAAAGCAAAACCCACTAGCTCAGCAGTGCAGCTTGATGTATATCACCATAATACAGGTTAAAAATTGATTATTTATTTCATCTATCAAGTAGGGAACTCTAATGCAACCACTAAAAGGCATGAAACTCTTGTTCCTTTGATTTACAACTACTTTTGCAGTTAACTTGGATCTTTAGTGCACAGAGTAACAACCACTACATGCAAAAGCAGAACAGAATTGCTGTGGTACAGAGCTTTGATGCTCCCATGGTAATTAGCACCATAAGGGAAAAGTCTGTTTCTTCTTCCCTAGCATCCAATCCCAAACTGGCACCGCACCAGAGTTAAGGTGAGGATGTCACACACGACCTGTGAGTGACACAAATGTCTGTATCTGATGCTGTATCTGTACCCACATTAGATAAGCAGGTCACGTACCGGTGAGCAGAAGACAGAGACATTTTAGGCTGAGGTGGGGTCCAGTTCCTGGCAGGAGAAGTTTCAATGGACCACTCCTTGCCTTCAGCTACTGTAGCTACCTACAAGAGGCAGAATAGTCAAGAACAGGTCAGAGAGTCCATAGAAATTATAAACTGGTTCTGTAATATGAGGACAAGCTATTTTTGCAATTTGCTGCCAGCTCCATGCATCAATTAATCTGCTTTCACAAGAAACCATTTTTTTTCTGACTCCTAGGCTGTGATGTTGAACTGAACACTGATTTTATTTCAGGCAACTGAAATAGAAAATCAGACAATTTCCTCATAGAGGCAGGTTTGGTTTGAAGAGGAAAGACTGGATTAATGAAGAGATGTAAGCACTAATCACAGAGTAATGGAGGAACAGAACTACATTATTGTTGTATATTACTACATACACTTAAGATTTATCAAAAATCACTTTGGATAAAACTGTACAGCTGAAGTAGTGAACTGCAGTGAACTGAGGACTGAGACAGCCCCACTGACTCAACAGCTGCCAACAAACTGCAGCACTGAAAATCTGAGCTACCTTAGCTAAATGCAGAAATGAAAATTTCAATAGAAAACTCTCATAAGATTTGGGAAGAAGCACTCTAAGACCTGTAGGGTCCCAAGAGGGCGGTCCTGGAGTGCCTACTCTGAGGTACCAGACCCTTCGCATACCCTTGGGCTAAATTAGAGAGAGTTACCCAAAATAAGGAAGTTAGTCCAGAAAGGCTCCTGCCTGCCCAAGACACTCTTTTCTAACCCCACCTTATCTCCCTGGCAGGACAACATTCCTTTTCTCTTCTGCCAAATACTTGAGCCATGAACTCATTCAGGTTTACATTAACTCTTCCAGGATTTCAGTCTCTCACATTTACCTTTTCAGGAACCACTGCAGAGGTTCAAAAAGTTGCAACTTTCCCTCCTTTCAAAACCAAGTGCTTACAAAGCACTTTGGTATTTTCAGATCTTAGGAGTGAAGACACACCTAAAACTGAGCTTACCTGGTCTCTAAACAGAGCTGCAGCTTTGCTGTTGTATTTCTCTTGCATTGTCCAGCACGGATCATAATCATCTTGAGACTCCAAGAACTCTCGGAATTTGCTGTTACCTCCAGCCTTCATTTTCTCCAGCTCAATATCCTTCCACTTGTCCATGGTTACAGAACGCACAAAACTGAAAAGCAGGTTTTAAAAAACAATTTTAGATCACAGCCTGTTGTAATTTCCTGCTGTATCAACAGTGACAAAAAAAAAGCTTATTACAACCTATCTCAAAAGTTGAGAGCATAAACATGGTAGAGAACATTCTCCAAGTACAGAAAGACAGATCATCATAAGAAAGTGGGCAGATCCTCGCTGAAATAAGCCAAAATCATGTCATTTATTGGCATTTAAAGGAGACAGTCAACAGAAGGCAAGTGACAGAAAAAGCAGCTTCCTTCAAGTCCAGAAATTAATCTAACCCACTATATAACAGAAACTTTTCCTGTACTTCACTCTGCAATTTTCTTTTTCTATTATCATGAATCTTGATGGTTTGACTCAATGATCTTAGAGGTCTTTTCCAACCTTAGCAATTCTATGACTCTATGTCCTCATCTCAGAAATTTCCTTTTTTTCTTCCATGCCACATACACAACAGTTCCAAACACTCCTTTCCTATGCAATTTCTACTCACTAATGAGCTTCAAATTACCCCTTGAAAAGCAAAGAATGTACTTCGGAATGGCCTCCTTGCTCTGGTGATTTCCCTTCTGGAGTTTCTCTCCTTTCCTCATTTGAGTAACTGTTCCCTGCTTTGCCCCTATTATATACACACATTGGGAGTCTCCAGAACCCGTAACAGCTCTTATTCCACAGACTCCCATCTCAGCTGAGCCTGTTTCTTGGAGAACAACAAAAACTATCATTTAAATCACAAAGAAAAAAGTCATCTCCTGAACAAAATAAAGCTGTTTTGTACACTAGCTTTATACACAACTAGTTACAGACAAGGCACAGAGAGCAAAGCCCACTTTGGAGAGGAGCATGAAGCAAAACTGCCAGTGAAATGCTGGATTTGAGACATTCTATATATTCCAAACCACCACGTGCTGTTCACAGCCATAATGCACCCTGAGGTAATGCAACTCAGTCCATGGTCTGTAGGAAAGGCTGACCTGAGGTGAACTCCCAAGCCTCGGTGTTTTCCTGAGCACTCCAGACAGATCCAAATTCCATAGGTCACACTCACCCACTGGGGGTTAAATGCACCACATTCAAAACAGACCTGTGAGAGAAAAAACAATTATTTCTGCAATCTGCCATCATTGCCCATGGGAAGTTTTCATAGTGCAGCTGAAAAAGGCAAATCATGAAAACATAGAAAATAATTTCAGAAGGGAGAGTTCTTAGTGTTTGGAAACACCTTCCCTGATAACATAAACTTCCTTCAAGTATTTATTTATGCTGCTTGGATTATAAAAATTACTGTACTTACTACCAAAAACCAGTGAGGAAATACAGACAAGCAAATGGAAATTACTGAGCAAAGAATTTATTTTGATTTCATCTCCATATTGTCTTGAGGGAGGAGAAAGTAACCAAACCGAATTCTTGAGGTTTCCTTGGCAAAATAAAGATGTAACATTTAAAGTTTGGAACATTTATTCAGTCACACTACAGTTTGGCAGTAAATGGTAGCAAATCTAAACAGAGTTTTTTCTTTAGAAGTACTTTATTGCTCATACAGTGCAACAACTTCAGTTTTATGATCAGATTCATCACTCAAGATTTAATGTATTGATATAAATAAAACTGAATCTTTCCATGGACTATCACATTTAAGGTATAATCAAGCTACTTGCAACGGACCATTTTAATTTAAGTTGTGCCCTAGACATTACTTGTTGAAAAGACCCCAGGGGTTCCAGAATTACTAGAACTTCTGAAATACTTGTGCCAAATATGCAGCAATGTATTGCAATGCATATATGAGATACCCAAATTTCTACGTTACCATTAGTGAGCCATACCACAAAGACAACAGCAGCTGTAGCAGACCCCAGTGTGCACTTGGAGTAAGTAAAAAGCAAATTCAATTCTACAAAACTGATCTAAAGAACATAATTTTCTCACATTGTTCTCATCTTGTGCTCTGACTTCCTTGAGGACCTTCCTTGTTCTTGGACTTGCCATGATTCTGCAAAGGGAGAAAAAGAAAAAACTAAGTCATGATCGCGGATTTGATTTTGGTAGGACGCTCAGTACCTCAGGACCACAGCTCTGTGACAAAGAGCTTGGAATCTAAACCACTGACTCACAACCAGCTGCAGAGAAAAAACAGACAAACCAAACCACCACAAACCCCACAATCTTGCTTTTCCATCTACTTTGCACTTTTGGGGGGTTTTAGTCATCTTAACTCCATCACTGGAATGGTGTCATTCAGTCATGGCTGAAAAATGGGTGGGGGGTGATAAACACAGGAATTCTTCTATGTCACAAATTGTATCAAAACAGACTCTACTGGATGCTGCTCCCAGACCCATCCACTACCCTTCCTGAAAGCACTTCATAACATCCATGATTTCACAGGATCACATGCACACAACTCATCAGATCTATGCAAAAAATAGCAGAAACTCTTATACTTAAGAACGCTAAACATGTTGCTAAAAGAGCCCCTTACTAGCTGATACACAAGAACTTGTAATTTTCCAGAAATACTGAGTTTGCTTGTCAACTGAATTCTAAGAAACTAAGGCAATTATTGGGACCTTTACACGAAATAGAATTCTAATTAAACAGGCATGTCTCGCTGGCAGACCACATCATCTCACTCTAATTTTTATGACACAGAAAACAGCAGGGAGCAGTGTCAAGCTATGGCTAAAATTCACATTAAGACAAAAAATGTGATTCACACACAGTACACAGCCTGAAAAAACCCAAAATACACAAAGCACTCACGATTAGAAGAACTGTAGTGTAGGGTGCAGCATAAGACTGCAATTTAGATAAAAAATAAATTCTTATTTCCAACGAATAGCATCATATTTAAAATAACTTTAAATAAATAACATCTCCCTTTTTTCTTCTTCTCCATCTTATCATTTCTACTCCAGAAAACAAACTTCTAAGGTGTAATAAAAGACAGAAGTCACCAAACTGACTAGAAACAGCACCAAATACTAAATGTCAAGCTTATTGGCCAGTCAAAATGCAAAGCATAAAACAGCAGGTTGGTGTTTTCACCAAATACTGGTGTTAGAGGCAAAAATGCCTTGATGCAACTCCCTGACACTGGTTCACTGTGCTATTTGACTAAATAATCAAGTCCTTAGAACATCAATAAAATTAACAATCGCACAATAGAAGGTCAGTGATTAAGTGTTACATACAACTGCCACAGCCCTAGGGGATGGAGGGAGGATGTATCTTTAAGAAATAAAGGAAGGGTGTTTAAAAAGGAAAAATGCTACAGGTAAGAAAACACTGTATTTGTATGACTGATGTCAGCTTCTTAGAAATCTCTAAAGCAGAGTAGTACAGTAAATAGTTCTGTGCATCACCAGCTAAGACAACATGACTCAGAAAGGAAAAAGCTCCATGTTGTACCTACGTATTGCCACTGCTAAAAGCAGAAGGTGTTTGCAGCAGAACTCACTGCCTTTTGTCTAAAGCACTTATTCCTCTGTAAACATCTTGTTGACAAATGCTTAATTCTGTGCAATTTAAGGAGCAGTGTTTTCACTGATGTTTAGAGTGTGCTGCCTTTTCAGCCTTAATTATGTTGTATTAGGCAAAACCAGGTAATTGTGACAGAAGTGTTTTAGACTCATAAGGTTACTACAAGTCGTGGTGACTAAAATCTTCCTGTCATCCTGCATTAAAATAAAACTGAACACAGTTATTTTTATCAATAATCTGATAAAAAGTGTGTAACTTTCAGAACAGGGGAATGAAAGTGTGGCAAGTGACCCCTCATATAATGAAACACACCTTTTCCAATAGCATTCCAATAACATTTAACCTTCCATAACTTACTCGTGCATGTGAGCAGGGAGGGAGATAGCACTACATGCATTTGCTTATGTCCTAAATAACAACCATAAACACATTTACATGACTCCCAGTCCATGTCCTCAATTCCACTATTTGTCCCTGGTGAGATAACGGAGAATTCTTCCTCTGCGGTACAGAAATTAAGTAAATAACTCAGCAGGAATGGCCAGACAGACAACAGTGCACCCTCTGGGCCCTCCTCTTTGCCATTATTGCTGCTTTCTCTTTGCATACCAACTCCTCTTCCTCAAGAATGAATTCCCCCAGCATCTTCCTGTACATTACTGACAACTTCCAAGGCTCCTCTCTCTGGCTGAATTTCAATCCTCTTACCACTACCCTTCCTTTACCATCTTCCCTCCTTTTTCACAGGTTTTCATTTAGAATAACCCACAAAGGCAGTCTACATGCAAAGGCCTTCCAGCCTCAATGGCAGATGAGCACTGCTGGAGCTGAACAGGAAAGCCTCTTCCCACTCCAATTCTGCACATGCCAGGAGTTGTCTCTAAGACAGAAAGTCACATCCATCCTCCAACAGCCAATATCCAGCCCCTCTTGTGTTTATACAAGAGTTTCAGGTCTCCAGCTCTAAGGTGACAGAGGAAGCAATTGCTTTTGGTTCTGCCATAACTACCTACTTTTTAAATAGAAACTGAAAGACTTCGGCCAACTGCAGTCTGAACACACACCCACTCCACATGCACCAAGTTCCCTGCCCAAACCACCAAGTCTGTCTGGTGGGAAGGCAGAGCTTCATCCACACCATCATATCCAAGAAAACAAAGAGGTAACTAAAGCCATCAGCTTTTCACCTTGTCCTCCTCCACCAAAGCATTTGGAAATAAAGGACAAGGGAAAAAATGTCATGTTCTAAGCTTTCTAATAGGTGCTGTCTTTCAAGGTGCCTAGTTTACTTTTAATGATTTTCCCATGAAGTTTTAAGGGCTCAAATTGTCATTGATTACCACCAAAAAGCTGAGCCCTGATAGCTGAGTGGACATACAACCACTGTTTTGGTAAAGTTTCATGACTAAATACTGAAGAAAGAAACCACCTTAAAGAAATATACATTGCTTTGATCTAATATAAATGGACATAAGCAATAAACAAAACGTTTAGTTTAGGAGTAAGTTTCCATTGAAAAATACAAATATTTTTGACTAAGGGTTCCAAAGTGTAAATAGCTTCAAACACACCAATCTCACACTCTTATTTCCCAAACAATCTGCTCCCGGAGCAAAAACTAGTCATGCACCATAAGAGTTTTCTGGTTATGAAATCTTTAGTTTGCTAAACACAAACAAAAAAGGCAGAAGTGGACTAGAGTGGAAATAATCCATAACAGGACTTTGCTCCTCTGATGCAGCAGCAAATTCAGAGCCAACCTGCAAAGGCCTTGGCAATTCAGTGCACAAGAGTCAGCGGGTGACGTGGCCTGGTGATTTCATGGTCCTGAAGGCTCCCTGTGAACCCCATCAGTGCAAAAAGGCCACAGAGGCTGAAGAAACCCTTGGAAACACACACTGCGCCCACCTCCATGAGCTGTCACGGCTCACGTTCACAAATACATCAAAGACCGGTGCACACTTCTAAAGCAGCGCAGTTTCACACTCACCCGCCTCACCCAGCGCCTCGCAGGGCCGAGAGAAGGGCGATTCCTTCAGGCACACCTGCGGTACCCGGATCCCAGCGGCGTCCTGGAGCGTCCCTCAGAACATGGCCGTGTTCCGCCGAGCCCTCCGGCCTCTGCTTTCTAGGCAAGAAAATAACGCAGAAATAGCTGAAATAGCGGGCAGGGAGATGCCTTCTGCCCGCCACGCCAGCCTGGCACCCGCACCTCGCCCGCCCTCGGCACCGTCCTGTGTGACAGCGCGGGGGCCGGGCCCGAGCGCCGCCACCTCAGCGCTGGGCTGGGCTGGAGGGGCACGGGCGGCCCCGGCACAGCGAGCCCCGGCCGGGGGAGCCACGGGGACGGGGACGCACCGCGGCCCTGAGCAGCAGCGCCGGCCTTGATCCCGGTCCCGGTCCCGGTCCCGATCCCGGTCCTGATCCCGATCCCGATCCCGGTCCCGATCCCAGTCCCGGCCGCCGGCCCGGTCCCGCCCGGCGCCGCCGACGTTGCAGAGCGCGAGGCATTGTGGGTGCGCGGCTTAACCCGCTGCGGTCCGGGACGGGCCAGGAACGCTGAAAACATCCGATTTTATCCAACTCCGGCTGTTCCGGGGAAAAGTTTAAGGGATTTGTTTCCACCAGGCAAAGCTAAGATAAAGCTTTAAAGCGAATCTTGCGCTGCTCTCGGTGCGGTTCCAGGCTGCCATAACGACCCCGGGGGGTTATCGCTGAGGGGAGGCTTCCCGTGGGGGGTGAATTATATGGAATTACGTGGTTTTTTCCGCAGACACTTACTGATGTGAGCGAAGTGGGGTTGGCAGCTGATGCCCCATGTTGCTCCCAGGCTGGGAATAGCAGATTGAGGGGCTGGTTGGACCCCCGGGCCTCCCCCAGCTCCACGTCCATTTCTGCCTGCACCGCTGTGGTCACACCTGGAGCACTGGGATGGTTTGGGGCACCCCAATATAAGGAGGATCTAAAGCTACTCTGAGTGATCCAAAGGAGGCCACAAGGATGAGGAAGGGTCTAGGGAAAGCCATTAGAGGAGTGGCTGAGGGTACTTGGCTTGTTCAGCCTGAAGAAGAGGAGACTGAGGGGAGACATCATCGAGGTCTGCAGCTTCATGAGGAGAAGTGGAGGAGCAGCTCCCATCTCTGCCCTCTGGTGACCGGTGATAGGACAAAAGGGAATGGCTGAAACTCTGTCAGGGGAGTTTTAGGCTGGATATTAGGGAAAGGTTCTTCCCCCAGAGGATGGTCGGATGCTGAACAGGCTCCCCACGGAATGGTCACGGCCCCGAGGCTGCCAGAGCTCAAGGAGCGTTTGGACAATACTCTCAGGGATGCACAGGGTGGGATTTTGGGGTTTCCTGTGCAGGGCCAGGAATTGGGCTCAATGATCCGTGTGTGTCCCTTCCAAGTCAGAACTTTGTCTCCAGAGATCCTGCGAAAGGTGAGGGTGGATCAGATGGAAAGAGCACCCGGAGTTGCTTTGTGGTGTGTGGAAGCGTGGGCCAGGCGAGCACATTTATGCTATCGCTAACTTCTTTTTAATCATCAGCTGTAGGCACAGGGCAATGATTTAGTATTTACGTCTGAATCCCACAGAGACAATATGCTGCTCATTTCAGTGCAACTCCAAGTCTGGCCTCCGTACTTAATAAGTAGGCTATTATCTGACTATCAGTGCACGGGAGATTAACGGGAGCTATTTTCATTACCATTAATGGTGGCTACACACATAATGCCCTCACATCAATGAGAAGATAATGGGCCCTTAAGTGTGCGTGTGTAAGGCTAACAGAGGAAGGGGTATGAAATATAAAGCAAACTCGGCTTAAATAATTTGCTTTTCCAGTTAAGAAGAAAGTAATCTCTTCTCATAAGCACCATCATTTTCTGGTAAACGTGAACCAACAGGCAATGAGGTTCCCATTACACAAACGCTGTGTTACAGGGTCTAATGAGCATATTAATCTTTGGTTTTCCATATAATTGGTAGATAATCCAGTGATTGGTGTTGGTGTTGGCTCTGCAGCGGTTCTAGGTGAATGTGTGTGCTCACAGCCTGAGCTAGGAGTAATCCTCAACCCCAAACACGCAGTGAGCAGCAGAGACTCACCTATGTGAGGGCTGAGGGATGGGGTTGTCTGGTGTGCAGTAGGAATGAAGGGATGCCACAAACATTTGTCTTTCTCAGCAAGAAAATAAATGCATGCCATTCCCTGGCAAGTCCAGTTTGCACCGTTCCTGGAATTTGGGATGGGTGCATAGCTCTCTCCCCATCTCTGCTATGTGTGGCAAATGCCTCTCCTGAGATAATAGATAATGCCAAGAAGAAACATTTACAAAGGCAGCCTGCACTGCCTTCCCTACTTGTTCTCTTTATCTGCTTATGAACTGATTCTAGCTTGAAACTAAATGACAAATATTTTTAGCACAATTGCCATTGTTATAATTGTTATGCCCAATGTCAAGAACATATGAAACATGATGATAAGGAACAAATTCCAGCATAAAATAATACAAGGCAGGCACAGTATCCTTGAGCTGTTTTCCATGTTGAGATTTTCCAGATAGAAATAATTTTGCTTGGCTTCGAAAGGACAATACACAAACATGTAAAGGTCAGTCTGACGTGAGAGTACAGAAAACAGCTAGAGCCAAATTCTGCAGAGACTTCATGAATAAGTTCACCATAATTGCAGTGAAGAAGACTAATAGCAAGTGGAAGCTTACTAAGATAAGCTACCTAGTGTGCAGTTTTGCTTGTAAGTTAATGATTTTGTTTGATGGCTTTGAAGCTTCTTAGGAAAAAAAAAATCTCTGGAATAGGATTTAAACCAAAGGGTATTCATTTTCACTTTTTCTTGTTTTACAGATTTACTAAGCCCTTTCTAATCTATTAATAAGACTAGATTTTGGTTATTAAATATTGCAGTCCCTGACATAAATGAAGCAGCATTACCACTCGGTTTAAATCACGCAAAAATACCTGAAAAATTCTCTTCTAGAATATCTGACAGCCTGGGCTTCAAATATTAAAGGCAAAAGAGATACCACAAAACCCTGTTTTGACTTGTTTACTGATGCCTATGTGGGCTGAATTACAACACTCGGTAGTAGCAGCACTTGTCATGGACTGAGAAAATGTGGATTTTTATTGCCTTTTTCCCTCCCAACACACCTGAGATGAGCCACTATATCAGGATGTCACAATACTTAAATTGAGGGGGAACAAGAAGAAATGCAGATCCCTTCTTAGATAAATCTCCTTAATAAATCTGAGGAGCGAGGAGCAAGGAATGGACCTGTTTGCATGATAAATGTCACCGCTGGAGTTCTGCGCTGTCGTTGTGTGTGACTTATGTAACTGTGTGAATAACATACAGCTGGGAATGTAACATAGAGCCGTGTCTGTAACACAGAACTGTGTCTGGAACTGTGTGAATAACAATGTAACCCCAAACTCAGCCCTTCTAGCCCCGGGAGAAGTCCGGGTAATTCATGGACTGTGGTAACACCCTTTTCCTGCAGAGATTTTTGGTACTTCTGTGTGTTGCATGCTCTGAGTAGCACCCTGGGAACTGCAGGTTGTCACCTGAACCACCAAAGACTTCATCTCATTTTCAACTTCACGGGCTTTCAAGTTTAGAGTGACTTTGGGGAGAGTGTTATCTTTGTAAATCTCGACATAACATTATGTCATGTTAAAAAATAATAGAAAAATAATATGTGAAATATTTTCTGCCACGGGATTGTTATTAAACGTTAACACCAGTTGCTCTTAAATGTTTATTTTTATATAATTATTTATTTTGCTGAATGAATAAGATTTATTTTTATTAATCATAGCACTCAGGGCTATTGATACTCATTGCATTTGGCAGCCACAGCCTAGCAAACTTACCCAGCTACAATGAATATTACCATTAAGCTACAGAAGTGTCACATGCACTTCATAAAACAATCTCTTCCCTTTCCTTGTACAAAGGAACATTATTTTTTTGCTTCCTTTTCAGCTGAGAAACCCATGTTTTCTGATACATTTCCTCAGTTAACTCGACACTGACACAAATCAGTAACTCCACCTAATGACCAGCACTGCTGCTGGTCAGGCACCAGAAGCCAGACTTCAGGCAGGGGTTTAGTTCTATAGCTAAATCATAGAGTCCTGCCTATGCTGTGACCACATACCACGGCTCCAACACTGAATTTCATGTCCAGCTCTTCAAAGCACAGACAAGATCAGGACAGTAATCAACCCCCATCCTTCCTCTGCTTATTTATAGGGAATTCACTTGTGATTGAGCTCCCCGTGCCCACTCCTCCATACCACTGGGAGGGCATTTTAATGTGTGTATTTCTACTACCCATCAGGTCACTCAGACATCCTTTAATTATTTTTTTCCACCTCAGAGCTAGAGCTGAAACAAAATTTAAGCAGATACTTGTATTTAGAAAGCCCCATCAGTCCTTCTCCCAGTGCACATTTTTCTCATTTCAAAAACTGAACAAAATTTGGAAAGCTTTTTTATGAGACAACAGGAAGCTTTACTCTGCTATTAGAATAGCAAACAGAAAAGCGAAACCTTTTATTTTAAAAGCAGCTGTTACTCCACGCAGCTTTAACTTTGTGTTAATGTCACGTCCATGTGTGTCACACCACAGTTCATAGCACTGTCAATCAAAGCTGTCAAAGTGGCCGGCTTGGTCCAGGAGAGGGAAAAAGCCTGGAAGTGCTGCTTGAATCTACTCTGTGGATATTCAGAATGAACTCTGGGAGGCTGGTTCAAGTGGCTTATTTCCAAGGCAATTAAGTCTTTCTTAAGTAAATATGTGTAAAAAATGCTCCCTCAGCCTGGTGGTACCTGACACTGCTGACTTCTTAATACGCATTAGCTCTCCCTGGCTGGGATCGGAGAGAATATCACTGAAAACACAGCAGAAAAATAGCTGGGTTTGTGTGTGAATGTGTTGGAATATCTTTGGACTGCACGTTCCATCCCTTCCTCGGGCCAGGACTCACAAACACCAGCTCCTGACACTGCACACCCACACTGCTGCAGACGTCCTTCAAAAGACATGCAGAAAGAAACTCATTATTGATTTCTTCTCCATCGCATCACTTGAGACTTGTTAAATTGGCTCGGGGAAGTTTGTAATCATTTGAGAGGAAAAAAATGATTCCTAAGCAAATGGGGAAGCAGCTTTTCTAAATGAGAGTGCCCTAAGCCAGTGCCCGAAACTGAAGACTGCTCTCACCCTTCAGGCTCTCTTTTTTGTCATATCATTTGAGAAATGCAACTGTTGCATGGAAACCTTGAATAATCACTTGGTATCAATACCCAGGGACCCTGGCAGCTGCATTGAATTACTTCTTGGTCACAGTGCCTAGTGAAACTGCGGCTGGAAATGTGGCTGCAATCATGCCAGCTACTCGGATTGCATGGCTGAGGTGCTGGGGTGTCAGCTGTGCTTCCCCTGCGGGGTTTAACCCTTCGGGCACTGCCTCCTCTCTGCTCCAGGCTGTGCCTGTTTTGTCAGGAATGCTGACATAGAATCATACAAGGATCATCAAGGTCCAACTCCTGGCCCTGCACAGAACAATTCTTTCATGTGCCTGAGAGCATTGTCAAAACACTCTGTGAGCTCTGCCAGTCTTGGAGGCATGACCACTTCCCTGGGGAGCTGTTTCAATGCCCAGACACCCTCTGGGTGCAGAACCTGTTCCAAATATAGAACCCAAACCTCTCCTGACACAACTTCATGCTGTTTCCTGGGTCCTATCCCTGCACGTGCCATCCCCAGAGCTACTATGACACAAGTTTGAGCAGCCTTTCTCAAGTTCAGTAGTTGTTATATGTTTTTGGTCTCCAGACCAATAAGACAGATAGGGAATTTCAATGGATGAGGGAGGATTTTCAATGCTGCTTCTCAGGTGAGGTGGTTTGTGGCACAAGGCACCCCTGTCAGACTAACAAAAATGCTGGCAGCTTCCAGAGGGTTTCTGTCTCAATGTTTTTCCTTTATAGACATGGAGAAATAGAAAAAGAGGGTTGTGAGAGGCTGTTTGTGGGATGCTATGGCAGAACTACCACATTAGCAGAGCTGTAAAGGTGTGAATTTGAACCTTGACTCCAGTGTAGAGGTAAATGTGTGCTGATGTGTTTGATCCAGGGGAGGAATGAGGCCAGTCAGGTTTCCTTCATGCAGGCCCTTGATCACACAAACAAGGCAGCTGCATCAGCCAGATGTGGACAAATTGTTCACCTTGCTGTTACTCTGACGTACCAGAGAGCTTGGGGAATCTGCCTTCTACCTCTGCCATCCTCCACCTGCTCATCAAAGAGTGATGAGAATTTGTTGTGCAGCTCAGCAAGTTAATATTAGAGAATTACAAATGTGAAATGCAGATGAAGGTGGTGTAAAAATGCCGAAAAGCCCTGATTAAGAGCTGCCTCCCCCCAACATTGGAGACTTCACAGGGATCGGAGAGAAAATGACAGATTTCACACACCAGTTCTGATGAATTTTACAGATCGCCCTGGGCTGCTGGGAAACCATTTCAAAGTGTAAAAGTCACTGAGAATTTTTCCTTTCTTGTGTAGTGATGAGAACAATTTTTGAAACATTGTGCTTTGCTGTCACCAGGCTGTTTTCCTGTTTTAATTCACCAGGCTGCAAAAGGAGGGGAAGTTCAGCGTGCGGTTCTTTTGGCCATGGCCTGCTGAGGGTGTGCCACTGTGGTGCTGCTCAGTTCGGGCATTTCTGCCCCTCTGGTCCTTCTGGAGAGCAGAAGGACATGTCTGGGCTATTGCCACCTCTCTTGGGTCTTCTTCTGCGACAGTCTTGGCTTCAGCTGGCTTCAGTCCCAGAGGAGCTGAGCTCTGTAGCAGCTCTCTAGTAATTAGCCCAGGGTAATGGCAGGTTTAAAAAATTACAAGTCAGAAATTAGAAGGTCAAGAGTTCTTGTCCTTTTTTTCATAATCTCTTTCTAGCTGGTTCAGTAATCTTTATGTAGAAAATCTTCAATAAGACACATGGGACACATCACAGAGTCCAGTTACAGCCAGAGCTGGCTGCCCTAGGTGACTGGAGGCAACCTCAGGTCACAAGCAGTTAGATCCTCTCCCTGCATCCAACATCACTCTTGAGGAGACAGGAGAGAGCCCTTTCCTCCTCCCATGCAGGAAGATGATTTATCCTAATCCATTTGTATCCATATACATTCTAAGCTTCCACAGTGTCCTGTGGCAGGAAGCTTCACAGCTCACCCACCTCGTACGTGAAGACTTCCCAGTTATCATTTTGGATGTGTCTGCAGGAAATCCTGCTGCGTGCAGCGCTGAGCTGCCATCACTCAGGCCACTGGCAGTGGGACTTACTTCTAATTGTGACAGAGAAATAGGATGTGACATGCCACCTTGGGAAGGCTGCTGTGTGCCCTGGAGCAGGGGAGCAGGCTGGCTGATTAGCTCCTGGAGCTCTGGGACAGGCACGCTTTGCCTTTGGTGTGTGGATGGAAAGGTTGGAACACTCTGACACCGCTGTGTTTGATCAGACATCTGTAAAGGCACCGTGACCCAGCTGATGTCATTAAAATGGAGAGGAGGTGGATGTAAATGAACTGAGTGGAATAATGCACCCCATGGTACCGTGGGACGTAAGACCATCTCCAGCTTTCAGCAGCTGTGACAATTACAGGGTTTGGGCTGTGAAGAGACACATCCCCAGCTAATACTTTTAGCCTCTACTGTTCCTCTTGATCTGTCACAGCGAGGAGGCTGCAGGTATTAGAGATAACAAGCTGTGGTAAGGTACTGCTGCTTTGTTTCCAGCTTGCTAACTTTGTTTCTTCATTTTTCCTAAAGTAAACCCAGGACTTCTCCCAGAAATTTGGATGTAATCAGACAGGTGATAACAAGGTCCCTCTACCTAAGGTCAATCACCTCTAGTAGCTGGATCCACGCAAAAATAAATTTGGATGGGAAGAGGTTCCTCATTGAAACACTGTGTAAGAACAGGGACATTCAATCTCTGCAGCATCATCTGAACCTGAGGATGTTTCTCATCCCATGGAGGGATTCCATTCCCTCCATCACGTCAGGATGTGCATCAGAATCTTAAAATGAAGGCACATCGTCAGGAATTAAAGGAGGATAAAAGAAACAACCAGGATCTCTTAAGTATCTCTGTGGCCTGGCATTTGGAGAGGGTTGCAGTAATGACTGCTTGACCAATTCTTTGTCCTTGGTCCTCCCCTGATGGAGAGGGATGCACCTACCTGTGATTGCCTTGCTCTGTGTACCCATATCCCTGTATACCAATATCCCTGCTAAGAATCCCCCAGACCCCATCCAGAATCCCTTGATCAGAAGAAATCCTTTTTAACATTCAGACTGGACTCTTGAAGCAACATTTCATCCATCAAAAGCTGAGAGCGAGTTTATACTTGAGGAAATAAAAAATTCAGGATACTGAGCAATTTTGGTTTTCTTTCTTTTTTTTACTGAATTAAAGTTGTAGTTGGTTTTACGAATTAAACTTTCCAGGTAGATGTGTGGTCCTGCAGCACTCGTGCAAGAATTCAGGTGGTCAGATCCACAGATAAGAAATCATATGAATGAAGATTATAATATCAGGCTCTGGGAGTTTTAAGTCTCTCTTTGAAATAGAGGTTGTGTTATTCCTGTGGCCTCACCCTTATTAAAAACCTCAGGAAAATCTGTGTTTTCCTCCACATGCCTGTGGAGTCCAAGCCAAGCCAGGCTTGCTTTCTGCACAGCTTATCGAGATAAAAGTGCAGGTGGAAAAAATCCTATTTCTGTCAAACTCAGCCTTTCAGCAGCAATGCCTTTTGCTGTTTCACACTGTGTCTCCTTTGCAGTACAACTGAGCTGGAAAATAGCAATGCCTACAGGAGGTTTTTGGAAGCAGGAGGCAGAACAAGAGATGCAGAAAACCTTAAGAACTGGCACAAAAGCCAGGTTCTAACCTGCATGGCTGTATCCCAGCTTTCCCCTGCTGTTCCCAGCAGTTTCCAGAGCACGTAACAAGACCAGCCTAACCCCAGCCTGGTTTTGGCTGACTTGAGCTCCTGTTCTAATTCTGATGTCAGGTTGCCTGACCCTATAGTGCAGAGTGAGACCTCTCTGTGTAGTTTGTGGGGAATGTTTTATCTGCATTCATGAAAAATAAACTGATCTTTGCTCCGTTGCCTTTTCTATCTAAAATCCACTTTCTGGGGAATACGAATACTGCCAAAGCTTCTTCGGTCCACAGTTTTCTGAGTGAAAGAAATTTGTTTCTTCTCTGAGTATTTCTTCTCTGGGTGTTTTCCTTTCACATATAATAAAATGTGTTTTATTGTACCTGACTGCATTAATTGATGTCTTGGTTATGCACAATGCACAGGTCAGATAATCAATACATTTTACCTTTTAAAACCAGAAGGATTTTTGATCGATTCAGAGGCTGCCTTCTAATCTCAGGTATTCAGACTTTGTTTGTTTGTTTGTTCTGTTCTGTTTCTCCCTGTGGCTGATGTGAATAATAATAATGTTGTTAATATAAGGTTTTAAGCAATCCTAGCACTTGAGGACCAATCCTGTTTCCTTAGGATATAGTCAGGCGGTGTTTTCCTTGAGTGAAATGATAGAGCTGCTATGATTTCAGCCGCCACCTCCTTCTCACCCCACTGCAACGAGCTGCAGGGCTGTGCTTATTTAAAACGAAAGCGGAGCTGATCACTGCTGGTGGGGAGTCACACCCTGCTTTGGAGGCAGAAATGAAACGCTGACTTGCTTCAGAGGAAGAAGGGACAGCCAGAGGCAGCAGAACAAACTGTTGTGCAGACGCTGGAGCCACCGGAGATTGCAAAGAGACGACCTTGTCACCAGATGAGGCTCTCCCAAAGCTTCTTATCACGTTGTGTTGAGCTTAGCTACAAGTCTGTCCCAATCACAGTGTGTGGCTCCTCAGGCCGGCCACAAGTGTGTGCAGCAGGGAAGGCTGGCATGAGCCGTGTCTTCTGGATCCTGCTTCTCCTTCGGGAGGGGAGGCAATGGGAAGGACTCGGGCATGTAAAGGAGCTGGTTGTGTGCTTGTGGGTTTGCTCTGCTGTTTGCAATTAAAGTTGACTGACTTGCTTTTCTACAGGTGCGGGGTACAGTGAGTGGTGTGTACGTGGTGCTCAGGTAGAAGCACTTTTTGGAAGTAGAGAGATGCTCTCCTACATCCCTCTGCTCCCAGTCAGCTGGGATTCATTCTCAAGCCTGGGTATACTTTAAAATACTCACAGATGTACATGTTAAAGAAATCCTTGTCTAATCCCCCTTTATGAGTTTGTCTTCCAAGTACACTCTCACTGATAAATTTTATGGGAAAAAAACATTGTATTTTAGATTAATTTTGGGCTTCACAGTGTTCAGGGTGAACATGCCAGCACCTGCACGGGGAAGCGTATGTGGAAAGAGGAGAGGAGCTCCACAGACCGTGTGTCCTGCACACACACCTGGCCAGCACAGCCTTCTGCCCCAGCACGGACCGGTCACTCCCGGGTCCTGTCAAGGGAAAAACGAGGGGCTGCCCTGTTCTGGGCATCGGAGCTGCCCCCGCCTCCCGGGGGAGGGCCGGGGCCGGGGCCGGAGCATCCCAGCGCGCCTGCGGGGGCGCGGGGGGCGCATCCCGGCGTTGGCGGCAGCCCCCGCCCCGCCAGCCCGCCCAGCCTGCGGGACGGCAGCGCCGCCGGAGCGTTGCCCTTTTAAGCTGTGGCCCCACTCGCCTCCTCCCCGGCTCCCGGAGGAGCTCCGACAGCCGGCACCGACCGAGCGACACCGAGCGACCTCCGTGCCCGCCTCGCTCCCCTCGGCTGCGGACCGGGCAGCGCGGAGCCCCAGGGCGGCGGCGGGGCCGCGGCCACCGGGCTGCCCCTGGCCTGCCCCCGCTGCTCGGAGACCATGGGATGCTGCACCGGCCGCTGCACCCTCATCTTCCTCTGCACTTTGCAGCTGGTGAGTGGAGGCGCTCGGGATCGGGGGGACCCGGCTGGAACCTGCGGGTTCGGCGCCCCGGGACGGGGCCGGGAACAAAAGCGCCTCGGTTCCCGCTGCCCCGGGCAGGGCTGCGCTCCTCCGCAACTTCGGCTCGGAGCAGCAAGGTGCAGGGATGTCGGGCTGCGCTCCGGCTACGCTCTGCTGTGCCGGGGGGATTTACCGATGCTTAAAACTCAAGAAAAAAAAAAGGGGGG